>VZTT01019274.1:922-44149 GCA_013400855.1 Buphagus erythrorhynchus | reverse complement strand
TTTTTTTTTTTTTTTTTAAATACCTTTTTTCTCTATGCTCAAAGACACTTAGGATTTTTTTTATCACTAGCATTATTTTCTCCACGTTTAAGTGTCGGCATTGCATGCAGTAGTCAAGATGGATAAGAAATCATTTGAAACCGTGCTGGATGAAATTAGGAAGGTAAATTCTCGTTTTGTGTGTTAGCTTAATCATTTGGTGATGGACTGTAGGACAAGGAGTAATGGCTACAAACTGAAAAGGGGCGGGACATTTAGATAAGATATTGACAATAAACTCTTTACTGTGAAGGTGGTGAGGCAGTGGAACAGGTTGCCCAGGGCAGCTGTGGATGCCCCAATCCTGGCAGTGTTCAAGGCCAGGTTGGATAAGGCCTTGGGCAGCCCGGTCTAGTGGGAGGTGTCCCTGCTCATAGCAGGATGCTTGGGACTAGTGATTTTGAGCCCTCATTGGAAATAAGCGCTTGGGTAAGGTTACTGCAGCATTTTCACTTTCAAGGATGGTGAGGAAGAAAAACAAATTAGCCAAGCACGTCTTATTTGGGGGGAAGGGCTGTGTTTGCTTGGCCTGTCTGGAGACAGTGTGAAGCAACCACCTTTAAACGCTGGTTTAGGAGGTACAATGCACAAGTAGGATGTGAGGATACTGATTCTGAGCTGCACTCTGTTGTCCTTGTCTCCCACAGCTCAGGAGTGTGTGTGCACACCTTTTTCCTCTGGGATGTGAATCCTGCGTTTTGATGCGTGCTCTGAGCTCTGCTTTTGCATCTCCTGTTTAAAAACTCTCTGAGCAAAATACTGCTGGTTGTGGGGAGCAGGGATACAAACGTGGTTTCCTTGTCTCTGGCAGGGCTCTGGTTTCTCTCTGCACAGGTGTCTGCTTTTAACAGGAAGACTCGAGGTTACTGGTTGACACACTTCCCCGAATGCTAGAAAGAGAAAAGGAGAGAGAAAAAATCAGAACCTTTGAGTTTAATGTTTCTTGTTTTGCCTGGGAGGCAGAAGCCTGTGAGGATGTATTTTGTTGCAGTTAAGCAAAGGTTATTTAAGTGTCACAGTAAAACAGCTTACCTGCAGAAGCTGTCTTGATGTGACAATGAAGGGCTTGTTTCAGATGAGATTTCCTTGTGGCAGAATAGCGATCCATAACATTTTTGTATTGAGTTTTTTGTTCTATTGGTTTGTCAAGGAGAGGTGAATTTCTTTCATTTGGACTCGGGTACTGGAGTTGAGTTTCAGTTCAGTTTCTCTTTGGTATGAGGCAGTGATGGCTGCAATTGCAATATTATTCTTTTACAACATATTGATGTATAAAACCATATTGAGGTATAAAACTGTTCAACAGAAACCCCAGGGGTGTCTTTCTTATCACAACTACATTTGTGCATAAGGTCATGGTTATAAAGTCTCCTTTATAAAACAGCTAAAAACATGACAGTCTAAGATACTTCAGGGTGTGGACTTCTCTCCCAGTTTATGAATTTGTGTGGAAAATCTGGGAACCACAAAAAAAAATCACATGAATGCTTTCTTTGATGATTGATGGTGGGAGGGAGTAATGTTTCACTTGTATTACTGCAGTGCAGTCCTTCAGAATATGCTCTGTGATTACCAAAGACTTCAAACAAAATGGTTTAGACATGTGATTTTAGGCAATTATGTTTCCTCTATGCTATCTGCCTGTATTCCTGTATTCCAACTTGCTGTTGATCTAAGGATCAGTGCTGTGCTGTGTTAATAATAGTTCTGCTGTTGTGGTATAACATTGCTTGTCCAAATGGTGATTTTGTGTCTTTGTTGCTATGTTTTCGTTTAAGCTTCATTTCTAGCTCTGAGGTAGAACCTTTTTTATTACGTGATTTACAAGTTTGTTGTGTTGGCATGTTCCATTTTCAGTCCTACAGTTAGCAGGAACAATTATTTAAATGTCTTCATGTGTAGCTTACTTCTGTTTTTTTTCCTGTATGTATTTACAAGCACTAGATATATAAACTTTGGGGGTTTTGTTTGTTTGTTCCTTCCATAAATATGCATAGCAGTGCTTTCTATTTGTACTCTTGTTATAAAGGCATTCAGTTGTTTATTTAGGAAGGAAAAGTAACATTTGTTTTGATAAAAATAAAAGACATATTCTGCTTTTTTTCCAAAATGCTTGAAGGGGAGGAAGGGATAGAAGAAAAAATGAGCACAAAGGCAGAAATTCGTTCTTTCCTGTGACTTCAGTGTGTCTGGTAGTGTTTGTGTCTTAATGAGGCATAGAAAGGAAGAAGGCTGACTCCAACAGCATCCAAGTGGTTTCTGTGCACCTGTGCTACTCGTTCACAGTCAGGCTGCAGTGGTGGAGACCTTCGTGTCTGTGTGGAGGGACAGGAACTAAAAAGCAAGGGGTAGGGGTAGATTCTAGGGCTGTTGGGAGGAAGATAGAAGTGGGTGTGTGGGTAAAGCTAAAGGTGGTTTGAGAATACCTAAGATTTGCATTAGAGGAGGGACTTGGAAACTATGGAAGAAAGGTGTTTTCACTGGCTTGGGGCAGGAATTCAGCTGTTAGCTGCCTTCTTTACATCTTGTACCTGTCACAGGGTACAGGGGAGGGAGGAAGTCCTGGCTGTTAGACAGCTTATGTGGTTATCAACATGACTTGCTACAAAGTCAAAAGGCCAGTGCTGCATTAAAGTCCTGTTCAAACAGAAGTTGTTTGTATGGTATGACTGCATGGTAAAATTTGAAATGCATAGGGATAGTGATAAGACAGTTTCCACCTATGGACCAGGCTTTGTTGTGTATTTCGTTCTGTCTGTATAGACTCGTTATCCAATTTCTTCATAAATTCACCGAAAATAGTTTGTCAGTTAGTTTAAGGAGCCATACCGTGAGATTGCCTGAATAATCAACTGTATTATCTTGTTTGACTTAAAGTTGATGTAAATCACTGGAGCAAAAAGAAGAGTGGTGATGTTCTCTCAGCACAGTTATAAGCAGCAACAAAAAATCAAAATCAAGTAAATAAAAAAATTAGTATTTTTAAACAGAAGAATTAAATCACATCTTCCTGCTTTTCACTGTTCTCAGTTACCTGAGAAATACACTGTTACTTCAAAATGCTGCAGTGTAATTAATACAAATGTCACTTTGTAGGGGCAGATTTTAGATTAATAGATTAGCAGATCGTTGTGCTATAATTATACTTTTTGAGTCGCTAATTATGCATCCTTTTTTTTCTATATCTTTTAGGCTGTACTGACTGAGTACAAATTAAAAGCTATTGAATATGTTCATGGTTACTTTTCCAGTGAACAGGTAAAGTCAACATTGTTATGGGTTTAATGGGAGGTATTGTTTTTGTGTATTCAGTAATACAAATTGATTGTCTCCAGTCATACAGAGGCTGGTCATATTAGCTTTTCGTATTTATTAACTGAGGTCATTTAATTCCTTATTATTATATCAGCATGACACCATTAAAAAGGGTTCCAAGTTGCTTTGTCATCAAAATCACTAAATTTTCATTCTGTGTCTGGAAAATGGTATGAATTTATCATAATGGAATTTAGGATTGTTTTGCGTGTATTGTCTGAATAGAGATGTAGTAGTAATGTATAATATGAAAATATGTCGAATTTTTTTTCCCTCTTTCTTTTCCTGCTGCCTTTTTTGGTGTATGTTTGGGAATATGCTGTTTGGGATCCTGATTGCTGATCAGAGATCAGCTTTTTCAGAGATACTTGATTTTTTTTTTTTACTTATTTTAATACAGTAGTATTGTTATGCATATATGCAAATACGTTTTGAAAAGTAAGTATTTTAAATATTTCCATGGAAAATCTTCATCTCGTAAAATAGATTTTCTAGGTGCCTACTTAGAAATAAAAAAAAAAGGTTAGATGCTGGTAGGCACCGACACTCAGATGTCACAGACAAATATTTTTTAGCAGTATACCAATGTGCTACAAAAGCGGAAAGGTCATATTAATGCTGTTAACATACATTTTTAATATATCTGAAAGATTAATTTAAGGCCTTACTCTGTTGCAGGTTGTTGAATTACTGAGATACTTCTCCTGGGCAGAACCACAGCTAAAGGCAATAAAGGCTTTACAACATGTAAGTTCTTGTGACATGATCTTGTGGAATAAATTTACTCTCTTAATGTCATTTTAATTTTATGACACCTACTTTTCAACTGATGAGTCAATATACCCTTAAAAATCTTCAAAGTTTCTTCTTCATCTCCTTCAGTGGTTTCAAGCTGTGAAATGTCATACTTCTAATTGGGGTATCTTTCCTGACTAAAGTGGCTTCTACTTTCCTGTGTATCACAGGAACAGATGTAACCCTTTGTAACTCTTGTTAACTACTGATTTCTTTGCTTTTGGTGAGTGCTTCTTGGAGCTGCTTTTTCATAATTTAGCATATAGAGTCTCCTTCCCATTGGAAGGGAGAGGCTATTAAAAGTTTACTGAAATACACCATATGAAGCTGTAACTGAATTGTATTCTGAGTTTAAAATAGTTGTACTGCTTTATTTTATACACCCTTTTTTCTTTCTTTCTTGTCAGAAAATAGTGGCAGTTCCAGCATCAAAAATGGTTAATATTCTCAACTGCTTCACATTCAGTAAAGATAAACTTATTGCCCTTGAAATCTTAGCTTCGTAAGTATCTCTTCTGCTGTGTTCCTTAACTTGTATTGGTTTGACTCATGTTTGAGGATATAAAACTTTAGATACTCCTAGCATGAAGCACTGTGCCTGGTTAAGGTAAAGCACAAATCCATTACTGATAGGGCTCTTTAAAAGAATAATTAGAAGCAGACATTTTAGAAGTAGACATAAGACTGAGAGAATTGGGTTTGTTCAGCCTGGAATGAGTTGGGGTGACCTAATTGCAGCAGAACCTGAAGGGAACCTGCAAGAGCTGTAGTGACAGGACAAGGGGAATGGCTTCACACTGAAAGAGACTAGGTTTAAAATGGATATTAGGAAAAAATTCTTTACTGTGAGGGCAGTGAGGCACTGGCACAGGTTGCCCAGAGAAGTTGTGGATGCCCCATCCTTGGAAATATTTAAGGTCAGGCTGGATGGGGCTCTGAGCAACCTGGTCTAGTAAAAGGTGCCTCTGCTCACCTGAAGGGGCTTTGGAACTAGATGCTATTTAAGGTCCTTCCAACCAATGATTCTGTGATTGTGGAAAATTCCATGGTTCATTTGAGTCTTGCTGCTATGTGGGCTTTTGCCTGCTGGAAGACTGCCACTTTGTGGTGTTTTTACTGTGGTCTTCAAATGCTGTAGAGAGCAAAGAGAGCCTTAAGCTTATTTCTCTGCTCTCTGAAATCTGGAAGACTTGAGACCAGGAAATTCTAAGAATTGACCCTTTTCTGAAAAGTCCTCTAAATATTACATGTGTAGAAATGAGTTAAGTAAATGGATCTTTTAAGCTGACAAATCTACTGCCTATAAAAAATATATAGATATTCTAAATTTGTATTTACAGAGAAAGTTTGGGTTTTCCTAGTGAGCAGAGCTGCTTCAAAAGATCTATTAGACATATTTAAAATTGAACTCTTCTGCTTGGTTCAGGGGGTTTATTTTATAAAGTATTGTTCTTTTTTGGGTTGTTTGGGGTTTTTTTGCTTTAAGCATGTTTGTCTTTCCTTTGAATGCTGTATTACAGCCTGCTTGAACTTCCTGGGGCATATAAATTCATGATACAAATATCCATAAAACAATTAAGACTGAGGATACAGACATGATTTTGCTTTTGGAGTTGAGCTTAAGGAAGCCGTGTCAATGCTCCTAGTCTATTTCAGACCAAAACAAAACAGGGTAACCAAAGGAAATTTAGTGTCGCATGAGACTGACCTGTGATGAGACTGGAGCTCTTGGACTCTTCAGTTGCTACACTTCAGCTGATGTGGGGGTAAAGCACAATAACTTCCTTAGGTGTTGAATTTCTACAGTCCAAGAGCAAAATAAGGGAGTCATGATTACAAATCCTAACCCAAATCTATGTTCTGCTTACTTCGTTAATCAGGAATAGTGAACAAAGCTGAAAGCTTATTCACATTTTACTACTGTTCTTTGAGGTGTTTTTCATGTCTTCATTCAGTGTTCTGCTGATTTAATTTCTATCTAATATCCTCCTTTGAGGAGTCCTCCTTTTTGGTGCTATATTGTATTTCCAGTAGTTTAGATGGCACAGATAATATTTGACAGAGAAATGCTGGTAAAAAATTGGTCAGAATTTTGAAAAAGGTGGGTAGAAGCAAGCATTGGTCTCCTTGTAGTCACATATTTTGTTCTCTGTGGTGTCTAGTGTTGTTTTGGGGAGAAGAGAGAGGAGGAGTATCTTTTGCAACTATATGAAGGCTTTCACATTTCTCTTACGTTCTAAGGCAGAACTTAGAGAGATTTACCGAGAATTATCTTTTTCATTCTGAAGTAAATGAAATGAAAACTTGTTTTTCTTCCAGACTGGCAAGAAACAGTAGCAAATTGAGTAGCTGCTGGTTTTCTGCTGTGCTAGGAATTGTGTTTTAGTAGTAATTAAAGCTTTCTAATGAACCATTGTGATGCAAAATTCATTTTTCAACATAGTTATTTTTGCAATAAAGATTAGCCATTGTCACCCATTGTTCTGTATTGATATTTAGTTCTAATACCATGTTTTACTTACAGGTACAAAGCCCATATTTAAGCCTGGGATTTTTACTTTAATAATAATAATAGCAATATGATCTGATCTAATTAAGACTTTTAATGTACTTTTGGGGTCACTTTTCAGTGGTGCATTGTTTCAGCTTATGCAAATGGAATGTGAGTAATTGTCTGTCACTGTCTTTACAGCAACATTGTTGATGCTCAGAATTATCGCCTTATTGAAGATCTGTTCAGAATTAATATGTCAGAGAAGAAAAGATGCAGAAGAATTCTTGAACAGGTAACCAAGATAAACTAATATCCTTGGTTCTGTTAGGATTCTGTTTGCATCCTTGTGGTCATTGTGGGGGCAGGGCTTAGCATGAAGACTTCTGGGAGCTTCTGGTGTAAGACAAGCTGAAACAAGCAACTGCAAAAAGATAAGAGCATGTGCAACAAAAGGAGAAGTTTTAGTCAGGCATTCGGAACATACGGAGAAAGGGACACAGAATTGCAGCTAGTGCTGGAGGAAACAGTTTGTGTTTGTTTTAGAGAACACCAAGTGCTTAAGCCCAAGTTCAGTATAAGCAGAGGTGGACTTTGGCAGAAGTTTGCGCTGTTTGGATTATTTGGAGTAAGACTTGAGACACAGACTTCAGTTGTTTTGTGTAGGTTGATTCATGCAGTCTAAATGTCATTAAATAGTAACTAATTTATTTAGAGCATTGAATTTGATAGCAAGTAATGTTCTTTCTTGATTATTTTACAGGCTTCAAAAGCAGGTTGTAAGGCTCCTCATGCTATGATATCATCCTGTGGCATGATTCCTGGCAATCCTTATCCCAAGGGTAAACCCAGCCGCATAAATGGAATTTTCCCAGTAAGCATAATCCTATGCTTTTGCTTTTCACAAATGAATACTTGATTTAAGATTCATTGTAGTATAACCAAACTCAGAATTCATATACATGGAAGGAGGAGTGGAATCAAAACCAAAGTGCATTTGTTGGTTTGTTTGTTTGTTTTACCCCATTCCACATTTATAAGGAACTGATATTGTTTTTATTTGCCCATTTTTTCTATACTGCTTCAGGTAAAGATTACGTCATAAGAAAGACATTGTTCATATCAGGAAAACATTGTAAACTCCAGCAGTGTTTGGCAGAATCAGGAGAAGTGTCAAGAGACTTCCTGGTAGATTGATAAGGTGACCTAATGGGGTCACTACACAACTACTGCTAATCTTAGTGTGGCTCTTAAGCATGTTAAGCATTTCCTGTAAACACTTAAGGGACAGCAAAATTAACTGGAATTAATGTTATCACATCCACAAGTAAAAATGCAGAATTCCGTCATCAACATGCCTTGTTTAAAATGCCTCTCTTTACAAAAACTCAGTGTTACAAACCAAGCTATTGGAATGCTCTTACTCATTACTTTACAAGCCTAAAATATTTGGTTGAGTTTGTTTTTTTTTTTTCGTGACAAACATGGTTACTTTCAGAATGTTCAAAAACTCAAATGTAGTTCAGAAAAAAATAACATATGGCAAAATTGTACAGCAAGGTTTGCTTCTAAATTAATGCTTGGTTTAATTTTATTTTGTTTCAGGGAACTCCTATCAAAAAGGACACAGAAGAATGTACTAATGAAGGAAAGGGAATAGCAGCCCGTATACTTGGACCATCCAAACCAGTATGTCTAAAAAATTAATAAATAAATGAAACTTAAAAAAAACTTAGAAACAGCCACCAGCTAATGCAACAAGGCTTTGTTATAAAATGCTGTTATGTTGCAAGACAACTGTGGAGCAGCAATTTAATTGAAGCTAAACTTCTGTATTGAATATGACCTAGTATTTTTTTATTTAACTTGAAAAAGCTCTAGTTTTTATCTGTAGAGGGGGATGATTCTCTACGGGATATAATTGATGTGCATTTGAAGACAGAATTTAAATTACAGTAGCAGAAGAGAAAGCTAAAAGCATTTTTAGTAGTCCATCATGAGCTGCTCTCTGAGGATTTCTTACATGACCACAGAAAATGCCTCCATCTTTGACACTTGAGGTACAGCAGTGCCTTAGAAAGAGGTTCTTGTTTTTTCACAGCACAGCTAATGTGCATTTAAAAGTTTTTAAGCATGTGGGACAAACTTCCTGCTACTACTCTGTGAACCTGTTACTACTTTGAAGTATTGTCCAAATGTTTCATTATCACTTTTATTATGAGATGTTTCCCACAAAGCTGTATTATTTTAGAGGAATAGGTACCTTCAGAAATATTTGCTAGTTTTAAATATGCTAAACCTTTAAAATGAGGAGTCAGTCCAGGACTGCAGAGTGTGAGAACTGCAAGGCAGAAAGGAGTTCCCTTTCTCTCCTGTGCTCAGTTTTCTATTAAAATCTAAAGGTATACTAGTGATGTTTGTTTCACTCATTTCAGAGAGTGAAATACTTACTGTCACTGTGGATATTATGAAAAAAATTCATATCACATATATATGTAATGAAGAATGCCTGTCTGTAGCAGTATCTGAATGTTAGCTTTTTGTCAGAGAAATATTAGGTAATGCTTTCACTATTGCTTTTTCCATTTTTTTTTGTTTATGTAGGCTCCATCAACGTACAATCCACACAAACCAGTTCCATACCCCATCCCACCATGTCGGCCGCATGCAACTATTGCACCAAGTAAGGTTTCTACGTGTTCTAGCTTGATGCTATTGTTCATGCACTTGCCTTTTAAGTAATGTGTCAAGTGTCAGTTTCTCTGACCATGGTCATATCTGAAATTGGCTTCTCCTCCCTGAGCATGCTCTGGGTACTGGTTTCTACCTTTTCTTTCATGACAGCAGAATTGATAAAAAGAGGAATATATTGGTTTCTTTTTTCCAGCATCCATAAGAAATATTCACAAACCTGTTCTGATGACAAAATACTTAAATTACAGGAGGAATTGTGCATGTTAGACAAGACAAGGGCTTTGGCTTTGTTGTAACTTTGGCCAGGGCTTGCGCTTTGGCTTGACAAGTCTGACTTGTTGCTGTAGAACTCAGCTTGGGGTACGGTCAGCCACGGCCCTGAATTGGGTGGGACTATGTAGGAGTTTGCTGAAGGGCTATAATCTGTTTCTCAGCTGCCTTCAGCTTTACCTTCTCTCCATCATAATGGAGAGTAAACAGTTTCCTAAAAGAAAAGTAGATTTCGGTCTCGGGAAATAGTGATTGCCTTTTCCTGTCACTTCTCTCCTTCTAGCCTAGTGCCTTAGGTAAGATTGAGCCTTTATTCATAAGCTCCTCTCTTTGCTGCTGCATCAAATGTTAGACTCAAGACATTTTTGGAAGGGAGCAAGGCAATTGCCCTTTCTTTGGAAGAAAGCTTAGAATATTTAAAGAAGTCAGATTCAGGTCTGGCAGCTGAAAGCCTTTTTGCATCTTGAAATTCTGTACTGCAAAACAAGGAGTGCTCTGGTTAGGACACTTGCTTTTCACTGATGTTGGGGATTTCAGGGAGTTGATAAGAAAGTGAAGCAGACTCCTAGCAAGCATATTGAAGGCTGAGTCATCTAATCAACTTGATGTCTGCAAGTCTTTTTTATAGCCGTTTCAGAAAAATGGGCACTACTGGTGGCTGAACTAAGACTGATTATTTATGCCCAGGAAATGACTTGTTCCCAAGAAACTGTACAGGAAACTTGCAGACTAACTCAAATTTATATTGAATAAATCCTATCCAAAGTATCTTAAAGCCTAAAATTATTTGGCCTGTGGCAGGATAGAAATATTAGTACAGTTTCAGGAAATGAAAGAGCTTTTGATGTTTCAGGGTCTTACTAGGCTGCAACGTGTTTTTTAAGAAAGTTCTTGTGACAACAGAACTCATAACTGGTGAAATTATATATATAAATATATGTGTGTGTGTGTTTAATGAGATTGCAGATGCTGACTTGAAACTATTGGATGTAATTGTTTTCAGTCAGTGGTTAGAACAATGAATTGTTTTCTGCCTCTTGAACATTTCCTTCCTGAGTGATACAGTGATTGTTAGTTGCTTTTCTGATTTTCAGGCAAGAGTTGTGCAAGAAATCTTAACATCAGGTGGAATTACTATGAAAGTATGAAATCAGAAATATCACAAATGAGTGCACTTTCAGTATTGTTCAAGTGCTACCTTTTCCCATGAAGCCCAAGTTCTTACACTCTTGAACTGTTAATTCAGACCACTGTGAAATGTGTGTGTTCCTGCAATTTAAATTCAGATGTTTCATCAGAACTGTATACCACAGCAATACAACAGTTTGAGCTGCTCCAAAAAATAATGGGAAAAAAGGTATATTTAATATGTTAATTGCTGTGAGAATTTATATTAAAATACTTTGCTAACCTGTTTGAATGTCTTAACATTTAAAGAAATATTGAAGAATACTAGATTAAGTATTTGAGAAGGGATGTTTTTCTCAGAATTTTCTGGCTAGTGTTAAAGGGTCATGGTTACAGATCTGTTTGGCTCCTTTGTTTGTTTGGCTTTAATGTTGAAGAAGGAGTTGCAACAGCCTTTAAATTAGGAATAGGAAAGGACCCAGTGATGCTGCAGACACTCTGTATCACTCCTCCCCTTTGAGTTTTTTCAGGCAAAATGGGACTGAAGGGAATTGAAACCTGACTTTTTCAGGCTCTCTTAAGAGAATTGCCCTTAGTGAAATTTGGATCACAATGCAAGCCATTCAGGCAGACATTGGCAAAAGCCAACATCCAGCCTATATAATTAACAGGTCTAGCTTTTTGATGAAGGAATGTCTTACAGTCTTGAAAATATTCTTTTAAAGGAGAAGATGCTTATTGGTTCATCTGGATACAGGTTCTTCTGACAATAGGAATGTGTATTGCCTTTGTTGTTTTAGGTGCTTACAACAATGCTGGCTTAGTTCCAATGGCCAATGTCATAGCTCCAGGCTTACCAGCTCCTCCACCATACACTACTAATCAAGTGGTGTCAGGTAAAGCATGCATATCTTTAAAAACATTCATGCTGTTTTTCCTGGTTCATTCACTGCTGGAGTTTCATTTGCCTTTCAATAACTAGCTGTTGTTCTCTGTTTAGAAAATGAGGACCTTTCTACCCAGGCAAAACCTTCCCAAAATCAAGGTAAATCGCAAATCCACAGGGGAATTTTTGTGTTGATTGTGTCTTTGTTATTTGTTCTGAAAATGTTAACTACTTGTTTAGTGGGATCTTCATAAGCTTCTAAGTATGCGGCCACTAAGTATGTGGAATAGAGTCTCTTGAGAGTAGAGAAAAAAAATCATCAGACATTTGTACTTAGAAGCATTGAAACATGAAAATTAATTCTTTTGTGTTAGCTTATCAAAGTTTTTTATATTCTTCATTACGTAAGTATGTGAGAAATCATGCTAAAAACTAAATCAAAATATCCTTTGCAATGTTATGCACTTAAATACTTCAGTAAATCTTTGCAATTTTTAAAACTCTGGACATCTATTGGAAAACTCATTGACATTTTAATTTCTTAGATCAGTTGCAATAAGAAGGTAGGAATACAACAGAGACTTAGAGATTTTTGAATTTCTTATCCCAGAGTGTTAGATCCAATTATGTCTACCTGCATTTTCGTCTTGCCCTGTAAGATCCTATTCTTTGTACCAAGACAGTTGTGCATTTTTTATTGTTTTTATTTGTGTGGTGCTTTGTACACTTAGTACAAAGCATAATAATAAATCCCATTAGGAACTACTTAAAAAAGGCATTGATAACACTTCGTTAGATTTGACAAATACAAACTAAGAATTTATTGACCATTGAGTCAGACATATTAACAAATACTGCACATAGATAAAATGACTGTGATAAGTTTAGCTGCTGTAAATATTCCTAGGGACCAAGAAAATGTTATGTTTTGTCTTTCCTTCTCTATGTCCAGGGATGGTTCTACAGAAATGTTTTGAAGAATCACTTCATTCTTATATATACCTCTTTAAGTGTGCATGTATTTTTACAAAGTTAGTTCATACAGCTAAATGAATATTTTTCCTGGTATGAAATAGTCTCTTAGGAAGAAAAGTTCAGTAACAACTCTGGGTTCTGGTACAGCTGTATTTCATTAGTGATTATCTTGGCTGTCAGGATTAAATAACTGTGATCTTGAGGAGAGTCTTCAGCTTGGAAATAGAATGAGAAAAGAACAGAATCCAGAGCTGGGCAGTCTGGGGTGTTTTTGAAAAGAGTATGTAAAAGGAAATAGTTTTTTTGAAGATTTGGTCATTTTAGAGTTTCAACATACACAAAATGGAAAGTTTGCCATATTAACTTAGGTCCAGGATTTTAAATAATAATTTTCTGGACTTGTGTGTAGAATTATATGTAGAAATCAGGCAAGAGAGACATGTAGGCTGCTAGAAGAGTTACATGTGGTGAGTTTGACTTGGTTGGATGAGTGTCTCACATTTGAACAGATTATTCCAAAAGTAAAATAAAGCACAAAGGTTGTTTGAGAAGGATGATTTATTAACATATTCATGTTCCACAGGAAACTAGAGGCAGGCATATCGAGACTCTTGACATGCCAGTGTTCATAAATGCAGCTCCTTTCCATTAACCTCCACCTTCCCATTCACAGTGTGCCTGCCTGTTTTCCTGCAGCTTGACTGATGTCTCTAACTTATTTTGTAGGATTGACACAAGCTGATACTTTTAGTAGCAGGTGCTTGTCTTTATTACAGACACCTTACTAAAGACTCCTATAAATACTTGTTGATAAAGTCAAGCGCCAATGTTAGTTTAATACTGTAGTGTGATACATACATTTAAAGTGTACCTTCTTAGAATCAAAATCTGAAGGAAGCACAGTGAAGAGAATGACCTGATTTTGAAGGAAAGAAAACTACCAGCACCTGAAATCAGCTTTCTTCAGTTGTTGACTAAACTTCTCTGAAATCAGGATACATTGAATTAACTGGTTCTGAAGGAAATTCTGACCTTCAGTGAGAGTGGATGCAGAGGAGCCCAGGTGATCTGATGCTGGTGGAATATTAGATCCGGTTTGGGTACCGCCAAATGTTAGGGACCAGAGGGAGGGTGTTTATCACTTAGATGTTCTTACAGAGTGTATTTGAGTTGTCTTGCATGAGATCATGAAGAGGTAGCAGGTGTCACAAAGTGTTTTAAAAAGGAGTGTTAGCCCACATGGTGTACGATTTGTGATGTGTTTGTGTGTACCTTTTGGTTTGTTTTTGTAGGCCCCACTGTTCCTTGTTTATATGTAGACATTGTGTGTTAGCTATTGCCTGCATATCATATTTTGAATTGCTGTATAAAATGTTTTTGTATTGATTTCAAACATTTCTGACAGTTTCAAGTATTCTTACTGGTTTTGTTTCTTTGCAGCTTTTTCTGCACAAGCGAATCAGCTCTTTACTCCTCATGGTTCTAATCCTTCAACACCTGCTGCTACTCCAGTCCCTACCCCATCACCTGTCAAGGCAATAAGCCATCCATTAGCACCTGCAACTCCACTCATCTCTGGGATGAACATGTCTACTACCCCTGTCCTTCCTGTTTTCCCAGGACAGGTCTCCTCTTCCATCCATACATCTCAGCCATCCACCCCAACCCCTACTGTCATCAAATCCCTTTCATTGCCTGGTGTTCCTGTCACATCTGTTCACAGTGCAACCTCTACCCCTATCCCCTCAGTTTTTTCTGGGCTGGCTTCTATCCCTGCTGCTATGCCCGCTCCACAAGGTTCTTCCACTCCATGTGCCACACCTGCACCCACTGAAGCTTTCGCATCTGCTGCTACTCCATTTGCTGGCCTCCCGTTCTCTGCAACCTCTTCAGTTGCTTCTGCTAGTAATCCTGCTCCATTGTCATCAGTCTTTGCTGGCCTCCCTTTGTCCTTGCCGCCCAATGCCCAAGGGATTTCTAGTCCTGTTCCATCTACGATTGCTAATTCTCCTGCCACTACCATTCCTGGCTCACTTAGCTTGCCTAACCCAATTTTATCTGTCTTAAAGGGATTTTTGACATCAAATGACACTTCATTAATCAATTCATCTGCTTTACCTTCTGCTGTGACAAGTGAGCTTGCTTCTTTATCTGCTCTTGCTAATCAAAGCTCTGACCCTCCCACTTCGTCTGTCAACAAATGTTACACTCCATCAGCCACCCCCAACACACAGCGTTCCTCCACACCTGGGCTGGCTATTTTTCCAGGTCTTCCATCCCCATCTGTGGCCAATTCTAGTTCCACTCCTCCCACATTGCCTGCACAATCACCTTTAACCACTTCGCCATCGATTATGCCAGTCAACTGTGGCTCATCAGCCTCCCTCTTGCATGGCACAAGTCCTACTAATCCCGACCAGCAGCTGTCATCAGCCCCAGCTGTCACAAATATCCCAGTTCTGGTCAAAACAGAACCCATGAGTCCTACCCTGTCGGCCTTCAAAGGTCCTTCTCATTCAGCCAGCCCTTCTCATGGCACTCTAGGACTGTCAGGGCTCGGGCGTGCTTACACCTCAGCAGCTTCAGTGCCCGTCAGCTTACCCAGCTCCCTGAATCCAGCGCTCTCAGGGCTCTCCTCTTTGAGTGCTCCTCTGAACAACTCCAGTTCTCTGGCTTCCATTTCCCTCGCCCCACATGGCTCCTCTGCTCCCATTGCTCCCGTGTTCAATGGACTTCCTCCTTTCACGTCTCTAACCAGTAACTTTGCCTTTACTGGTAACCCAGCGCTCACCCCGCCCGTCACTCTCCCAGGGTCTCTGTTGGCCACTGTGGCTACCAGCGCTTCAGCCGTGTCCGCCCCCCATGTGAGTTCCACTGCCGCCGTACTCTCAGGACTCGCTGCCTCCGCAACAGTCTCCGCTCCACCCTTCTCGCTTAACTTGTCCAGTGCTGTCCCTTCCCTTTTTTCCGTTGCCCAGGGACCTCTGGGATCATCAAACCCATCCTTCCCTGGTTTTCCTGTCTCTAACACACCCTCTGTCACTCCTGCTCTCCCTTCTTTCCCTGGCCTCCAGGCATCTTCTGCAGTAGCAGCAGTTGCACCATTGCCGGCAGCTGCCACAGCCCCATCTCCAGCTCCGGTCCTGCCAGGGTTTGCCTCGGCCTTTAGCTCAAACTTCAACTCTGCACTTGTGGCACAGGCTGGGTATGTTACTGTTTCTGAAGGAGGTCAGAAATATTTTTTTTTTCTCTTGAGCAAAACACTGATTTTATTTTAGGTGTGTAGACAATATTTTCACTCATAGTTACTAATTGCAGATAATTTTTAAAGTTAGTTCACTACTAGATTTCCACTTGTCTTTAGAAGCTGATAGGGTAGTGACTAAATAGGTTGGCCTCAATAGTCCTTGTATGACAGTCTAATCCAGTGAGGTGCTCAGTGATTTTATTTCCCTGATGAGGATACTTGGCACCTCCTAGGCTTTTACAAGAATGGATTCCACATGGGCATCCATTGACACGCAGGTTAATAGCAGACAATATCTTAGATGTTTTAAGGAAGTAGTAAGCATAAATCCTTGCCTGTGAAATTTTTTTTGTGTGTGAACTGTCAGCACAGTTGAGGTACAAAACATTTTGAGTCCCCTTAGGTGTGTCCCAGACAATCTTGGTTTGTGTACGTATGAATAATTTTTAGGTAGGTAAAGACTGGACTTCAGTTTAGAAATTCTGGCCTTCATTTAGGAAAAGAACTGCTTTTGTAATTTAAGTAGACATAAGCTTATATAGAGAGAGAACCAGAATAAAACATGGAGCAGATGTTCCTAATAATGGCCTCATTTTGACATTCTTTCAGCTTGACTTCTGGACTACAGACACCAGGAAATGCAGTTTTTCCTGGTCTTTTATCTCTCCCTGGTATCCCTGGCTTTCCCCAAAGTGCCGCACAATCTTCCTTACAGGAATTGCAGCACAGTGCAGCTGCACAGTCAGCACTACTACAGGTAATGTGCCTATTTCTTAATACTGTTCTGCTTCCAGTGAACTCTTGAGCAGGTACTTGCCTGTTAACTCCTTGGGATTAGTTTGTCAGGAAATGATTAAAGCCCCTAAATTGTGTGAGAGCTGATTACAAGGATGAAGATATAAAACAACTTGTACTAACTTCTTACTCAAGGCCAGTGTACAATGCTTCATAAATGAGATTAAAACCTTATCTAAAACTCTTTTAAAATGGGGAGAAGTAAAAGAAAAGATAATGCAAATTAATTTATTTGCTGGGTTTGTGTTAAATCTAATGAGCTGACCATACCATTCCAAAATTTGTGCTCAGTTCCAGTCTGACATTTCAATAACTTAGAGATTTCTGTGGACCATTCGTTGTGAGTTATGTGCCTCTGCACATGTAATCAGATTGTCTTAAATTTGTGTCTGTTATGGTTGTGCCTTTCTCTTGATAGTTCCCACAAATAGAATTGTAATATAAGCTTGAAGTGGCTTTGGGTAATGTGTAATTTCATGATTTCTTGTCCATGAAACAGCTTGTTTCACCCATCAACCTACATAAGTTAACTGAAACTATCATCAGACTTTGTGTTTATATGTTTAGCTTGTCTTTTGTTAAAAACAGCCTCTGTACAAATTCTTGTAAGAAATTTGTCTTTCTCTACATAATACTAAAAAAGAGAGTTGAGTGTCTTGACTTCATGTTTTCTCTCTTCTGTGACACATCAGTTGTTGAAATGGAGCATGTATCTAAGTACAGTTCAGAGTGCAGCATATTGTCAAATATCTTCTGAGTATCAGGGGATTGGAAGAAGCAAGTTACTTCATCTAGGCCATGCTACTTTTGCAGCTCAGGAGTCTATTTGTTCTGTAGAAATGTATGCAGATTGCATTGAGGGAATATAATTGTTCTTATTTATAAGATCCAGTCACTAAATTAACACTTATTTACTTCAGCAATGAAGGGAAGGAAAGTTCAGAGTCACTAAAATACTACAGCTCCTGATTAAGCTGTGCCTTTCAAATCAGCTGGTGCTTACTCCACTGGAAAGTAAATGCCATTAACACTTCCTTGTTTTTCTCCTTAATCCAACTGCTTTTTTCACACTCTGGTATTTCAGAGCAATAGTTGCACTACAATTTAACATCTTTGTATGGATGCCTTGCTCATCTCTATTCTTTGCACACTTTAGATTATAATCCATTTGTTTTGGCTTGAGCAGGACTGGTATTGTGGCTGAAATTTTACTTTATTTAGATTTTTGTTTCCTTGTTTTTGTCAGTGCTGTTTGCTAACTTCTTATCTTCCTTAAAGGCGCATTCTGCTTCTGCTCTGGAGAACTATACAGCTCAGCCTGAAGGTTTTGCTAACTATCCATCAACTCCAGGAACACCATTTTCATTGCAGACAAGTCTGCCCCAGAGTGGATGGCAGTAAATGCCAGGCATTTCTAAAGACTGCAGCGTTTGCTTGACAGAGCCTGATCCTATTCACTTTGAAGGCTGTCTCTGCAATAGTGGGAGCATGGTCTAAGTTGGGGAAAGAAAGGGAAAACATGAGGGTAAACGTTTCCAGGAGGCTGTGTCAGATGTCAATTTGTGAATTGCATTCGATATGATTCAGGGTCTGATCCTGTGAATTGCTGACCATCCTTGACTCTCCTTTCATTTTAAGAGTTCAAGGTTTGGTGTCTTACAGGATCAGGAATATTCAAACATATGTTTGTGTAAATAGGGCAATTGACTGTCAAACTGAATAGGGAGACCAAGTATACTTAATAGTGTGAATAAGCACCTATCCTTCTGTTACGTTTTGTATGGTATATGTGGTTAATATAGACTAAGATCTAGACTGAAACTAGACAATTAAAGCTGTAGACGACCTTTTGTCCAGAAGCACACTTCTTGTGTGTGCACAAATCAAGGTCAGTTTATGGTTTTTCAGATGTTTTCTTCCTATGTATTAGGATCTCCTGTTAGCATCAGCAGTATGTTAAGGAGAGGGTAGGTCAGAGGTATGTGGGGGTTTTCTTATGCTTCGAAATATTGTCATGGGCTGCTGAATTGAGTACTCCTTTGTCTGAACAAGAAAGCTAGGAAATGATGCTGTACTGTATTTGAGTAGGAGTGGATTATGTTTTACTGGAGTATGGTTTAGCTAGCTGAGAATATGTCTTTCCAAAGTACATAAAAACATTTTAACTTGCCTCTGTAATAACGTTCCATAATATTCTCCTTGCCCCCAGCACCCCTCTGAATGAAATAATTGTACTGCGGATAGGCTGCCTACCTGGCACTTTTGACTGCAGACTTATGTGAATGTTTACAGACATGGGCCAAGTTCTTCTCTCCCTTATACTCATAAACAAACTGGTTCTCTATATGCTTTTCGGCTATAAAATACAACTTGATGGTGCTTATCTTATCCTGTGAATATAAGTGGGAGTAGAATTTGGACCATGGATTTTTTTAGTATTTTTCCTTGGAAAACATACATGATTTTAAAGGCATATAGCTAAATTAACTGTTACAATGCAGCATATAGAAAGGTCTTGCTTTGTTAGTGAAATTGAGTTGTGCACTCTTCTAATAATGTTAGTATCTGTGGCAATGTGTAACACATCATTGAATATCATCTGTTTAAGATATGCTCTTGATCATGGTCTAGAGACAATAGAGATGAATGATATTCAATCATGTGATTAAATTAAAATGTAGAGATACTACACTGTAGAAATGTTCTGCACCTAGAGTTTTACTTTTTTAAAGATTGATTCTGCTGGGAGATGTTGCTAATGTATTTTCTTTCAAGATGTGAACAAACTTTTTTAGAACATTAATGGAAATTGCTGTATTGGTTTTTAACATAATTTTTTAAAATAAAAAGTTTACAGTCATGGCAAAAAGGCTTTGCTGACTATTTGCGTATTTACCTAAAATATGAATGAATAAACTTGTTTTTACTAAGATACTTCTACTGCTTGATCTTGCTTATGCTGTTTCTTTTTGATGCAGAATTCTGTCCAAAATTATAAAATTGACTTCCTAAGGAGTGACATTAGAAATATCCTATTTATTTTTTAGATGAAAAACTTAAATTCTTTGACATTTTAATAGTCAAACTTACATATTATGTTAAATCTAAAAAAAAAAAATACTGTGTTCTTACATTTTTTTTATTTTGTGAAACCAGGTAAATTCTCATTATTCTCCCCTCTGAACTGCTCTTAAAATTGATATATTTGATATTAATATCTTGACTTAAGAAATTTGGGGAAGAGGTTTCTACCATCTTTCATTTTACTCTGCTTGTCATTCTTTCTGTAACTTGTTCTTTGTAGATTTTCAGATCAGTTGGAGAAAATAAAGATACAGGTATTTTACCAAGAGCAAATTGGCTTTTCTCCCCTAGATGTGAATGTAAAGCAGTTCCAAGTCAGTAAGTGTTTTTGTAACCTTACTGAGATGCTGAGTCTGACATCCTATTTTAATCCTAGTTTCCCCATCAAGCAGTCAAAGTTTGAACTAGTCGCCCTGTAGTCAAAGGCAAGTAGTACTGTTTTGTCACAAAGTGAGCACTTTGTGCCTCTGTTTCTAAAAGTATCTGTTGAATGGTCATGGGGTATGGGGTCCCTGTCTGAGCACTGGACAACTCAGAGATGCAAGAGAGACTCAAGCCTTGTTTCTGCAAATGAAAACAGGCGAGAAGTAGTGAAATCCACTTCATTAAATGCTCTTCTCCTGAAGTAATGTAGTTACTGGGTGGTGTCCAGCCACTTTACCAGAGGAGAATGTTTGATGCTGCCATCAGTGTTAGACTAGTGAATAGGTTAAGAAGTGTTCAGTTGTAAAGTTCTTATGTCTGGAATGGGCTCTCTGTTTCTTACTGAATCATACTGAGCTGGGTTTTGTAAATGGAACTCTCCAGTGGTTAGGATTGTAATTCAGTTTTAAAAATATTTCTCCTGATATAAAATTGTTTTCTATTAATTTTTTTCCTCTTCAGGAATAAAGTCTGTTCTGCATTGCAGCAAATTGCTGTGACCCAGCCTTGGAATTTCTGAAGGGAGTGATTTGTCCTGAGCTCTTTCATGCTTACTTGAACACCATTTTTAGACAGCCAAGGAAATGTCTGCTCCTGAGGCAAACCATCGTAAACTGAGCCTGTGCCAGGAAAGGGCTCTTGCTGTATGACTTAATTCTTAATTAATTAATTAACTGATTTTTTTCCACTGTTGCCTATTACTGCTCTGTTTTGTGTGTATTGACAGACTGCAAAGATGCGGTGTAGTGAAGTGTTCCTTGAAATAAAACCTTTTTTGCCACAACTAAGAACATGCTGAGGTTGTGTTTGCAAACAAGTTTCCATATTTCTTTCAAGTACTTTAATTGCAGCTGCAGTGAATAGGAGAGAAACAGAGCAATTTTCTGTCCTTTTCCTCTGGTTTGCAAGTGAGTGTTGGGAGTCTGCCTGGGCCCAAAAGGAAACTTGCCATAGTATGAATGTTCTGACTTTCTTGTGAATTGCCTTCCTTTATTTATAGAGGAGCAATACCTTTGACTCTCTCATGTTTACTCTAGTGGCTAAAGGGAGGCCTTCTGTCTTCTCCAGATCTTCAGCTGTTGAAAGCTGATGCCATTTTCATGAGGAGGAGCAGGAATATGGGGATGCTCCTATAAGCAAAAGGACAGTAATGTTAATCTGCTCTGTCCTACCCCATCTCCTTGATACTGACCTGGGGAAAAGGAATGGTGAGCCTGAAGCAATCTGACAGAACTCAGGGCCAGGAAAAGACTAAGCTGAGATATCTATAGGGACTGGCCAAAGCCCAGCACATGGAAAGGAAAGTATTATGGGCCTGAGGGTCAGAAAACGACAAACCTACAACTTTGTTTGCAAATCTCATGTGGGGACTGCCTGATGACTCTTTTTGTACTTTTGGGATTGGCACTATTTACAAATGGCTGTGGATCAAGTCTCTACAACTGGATGATGAGGTAAGTTGGAGAAAGCAGACATTGTAGAGACATTGTAAAGGACTGATGCTGGTTGTAAATGTAGCAGCTGGTGCAGAGGAATGCTGGAGGAATGGTATGCTTACAGGTAAGCTCCTGATCATGCCTGACCTGAACCCTTGTGCTGCTTTTGGAATAGAAGTTGAAGGCTTTAGCTATATCACAAATATGGAACTCTGCAGAAATAGCTGAGCTGCGAGCAGCCCGAACCACAGTTGTCCGATGTTGCTTCTAAGTCAGTAAGTTCTGCTGAAGCAGCTTTGAGCTCAGTCTTTGTGGCTGTGCCCCATGTCACAGGGGTGCACCAGGCTGTTCAGCACCAGTGAACTTGCAGCTTGCAAACTGTTTTGCCCCATAGCTCTCGTGTGTTTTAATCTCTTATTGTTCTATAGTACTCTGGGACATGAGTTATCCACATGCCCCAGTATAGCCCCAAGGAGAAAGCATTAAGATTGCCCTGACTTTGATTTCAAAATTTTGAAAAGGGAATAAAAGTGCAGCTTAAGTTAAAGTGAAAAGAACTAATATAGTGATGTCCCTGAACACAAACAGAAAACACTGTCTGCTTTACTCACCTATATTTACAGTCACCTCAGGGAGCTGTCAATAAACAGGGCACAATAATGTCTGTTAACTTTTAGTATGTGTTCCTCATTTATCTGATGGTATGGATAGCTGTTTAAATTGTGGCATTCAAATGGTTCAGAATTAACCTATTTTCAATAACTTTGGTTTTGCTCTAAAATGAAAAAAGATATTGTTGGGATGGTTTTGCATATTATGTTTTTGCTGCTGAAGTAATTGAACCATATTTCTCTTGTCACTCTTCACACATGCTACCCTGATAGTAAGCATCTGTCCTGAAGAGATGTGATCATACAGCTCAATGTTTAGAAGTCAGATAATGAGAAAAATGCTACAAATGGCCTAAAATGAATATTGTCACATGTTTGGAAGCATATTGCAATAAGCATATAAATCCTGTTTTTTCAAGCTGTGCTTATGGCTTTCAGTGGGATTTAAAATGTCAGTCCAGGGTGTAGTTTCCTCTCTGTGAGACTGAAAAAGGATTCTCTGGGGAACAATCAGCTTTAAATGGCCTATCTGGGGTCAGGGTGATTACTGGCAGAGGAAGGCTTGGGTGAAGTGAAGCTGGAGCCAGATCTTCACAGATATTCTAGATAACAGATGCCCACAAAAAACAGCCCTGTAATTAATGCAGCGGTATGTCAAACTCATAAAAACAACACCTCTCATTTTATTCAAATAACAAGCAACAGCCTTGTCCTTTGAGAGGGTTGCCCTCTGCTGTTACAGCCTTTAGAAATGGCTTAGTCCAAAATGCTGTGCTTACTTTGATTGTCAAAATATTTTGTGGAAAATACTCTTACTTGGGGGACAATTTTAAGGCTTGGGAGCTGAAATGCTTCTTCTGTGGTTTTGAGGATATCCAGCTCAACAGAGCTCAGCCTGTACTGATGGACAGTGTGAAGAAGGGTGTGGTGAGCTATTCTACACAGTCTGGAGACCTCATCTGGATTTTTGTTTATTTATTATGCTGGTATTTGAAATCTGAACAGTAGCTGAGCCCCAAAACAGCAGAGGAGCAGCACAGAATCTCTGCCTTCTGGCTTTATAGCATCATAGGATGGGAAAGACCTCTTAAGATCGAGTTCAACCATTAACCCAGCACTGCCAAGTCCACCACTAAACTGCATCCTTAAGTGCCTCATCTACATGTTCTTGAAATGCCACCAGGGAGGGGGACTCTTACCACTTCCCTGGGTAGCCTGTTCCAGTGTTTGGCATCTCTTTTGTTGAAGTAGGTTTTTCCTCATATTTAATCTAAGCCTCCCGTGGCTCAACTTGAGGCCATTTATTCTTATACTGTTGCTTGTTTCCTTATAGAAGAGACTAATCCTTACTTTGCCATAACCTCCTTTCAGGCAGGTCTAGAGAGTGCTAAGATCTCCCCTGAGCCTCATTTTCTTCAGGCTATACCTCAGCTGCTCCTCACAGGACTTACTTTATCTTCCTGTCTTGTTTGTGGGTTTTTTAATCTCTGGTGATGGATTCATGGAAATTAGTTCAGATACATAGAAATTATTGTATTCTGTGGGGCTTAAGACCAGCTGGGCCAAGTGCACCCCAGACAGAGGGCAGCCACAGAATACCATCCAATTCCATCAGAGACACAAGGCTTGGTGTTTGTAAACATCCTCTCCTCACCAGGGTAACTAACTCCCAGAAGACTCTTGTACAGGGGATTTCTCCTTCTCTCATCCTGCCTCCCTCTTCAGCATTTTGCATGAGCCCTGCAGTTTCAAGGTACGCTGCTGTCTCATCTGTGAGGGGATCAGAGCTTCCCTCCAAGGGGATGGATCCCCAAAGAGAGAGACCCAAGAAAATGAACACAGAACATCTAATTGGTAAGCCCTGTTTTGTGTGTGCAAGTGGGTTTTTCTCAATAATATTAAAAAGGAACAGAACTAACCAAACAAAAAAAGTATATTTGATCTGTGTTTGATATCCAACATAGACTGAAGATGAAAACTCAGAATCTGCTACTGTGAGAGACCACAGCAAGTTGCCTTATGCTGCCCTGCCAGGATGCATCAGCATCTGCCTTCTGCCAATATGGCCCTGTGGATGAAAAAGATTGATTCAGCTATTGATGCACTTCTGTATAGAGAGTTGGGCTGGGGAGAGGAAAATAGGATCTAGTTAGGGAAGACAGAAGAATTTTTCAGCCCCTAGTAGAAAACAGGAAGGTATATGGTGGCTGAAGAGGCTGAGTCTACTCCATATTTTTGTTGCTGTAGGAGACTTGAGAGATTTTTGCCCACATTGAGTTTTTCATTTGCTTTCCAAGTGTGAAACCCACATCATGAGTTTGTTTACCAAGTGTGTTTGTGATGTCCCCTAATGAGTGTATCAAGATAAAATGAAGTGAATCCAATTGCAGCACCCTGGAGTTTTACCACAACTGCTGAGTGATGAGCTCTCATATTTTGTGGTACATTGCAGCTTCTGGTTTGCTCTGGACTAAAGAGTCAAGTGAGGTTTTTGGTGGTTATGACTGTTGTAATCCATATACAGGGATGGCAAACCCAGGTCAATGATACATGGGATTGTGACTGTTTCTTCACTGTTGTTTTTTTCTAGAATCTGTCATTTGTCGTGTGGTTAAATGGTTTGAAACTTTGGGGTAATCAGAGAAGATCTGTGGTAGTTTGGGGGAGCTAGGAGTTTCATTCAAGGGCATATTTTCATTTCATATTTTCTCCTTTTCTAATTGTCACCTACACTATTAGCTGGCATCAAGATCTCTAGGACAGTTCTTGTGGAGAAGGATTCAATTGTACTTTGTCAAGTTTTGGATGCATGCTTTTTGCCTGTGGTGGTTAGGTGTAATATCTTGACCCCTATCTCTTTTCAGCTGCTTGAGTATCAATCTGCGTTTTTTCCCATCTAATCTCCCTGTCTGTGAATTGTGTCATTCCTACAAGGCACCTTCACAATGGGCTTAGGTGGATGATGGTAGATGATGCTACAACCCAAAATTGGCTTTTGAGGAGGTTCTTCATAATCAAAATTGTCACTGGAGAAAAAGATCTTCAGACATTTTCTGTAAACTGGTCATTTATGTGAAATTAAGAGAGAGAGTAAAAATGTTGACTTCTGCTGAACAAAACATCCCTTCGTGATAAATTTGCTCAGATTTCAGGTTAAGAATTATGAATGATGCCTATTCTGTGACTTCCCTTGATCTCTTTCCACTGATTAAAAGACACTTGACTGCTGGTACTTTATGTACCTGTTGTAGCCTAACAAACCACTAGTGTAATGTGAAGTACACTGTGTGGAGAACAGATGGCAGTGAAAGGGTTAAAGATTTACACACTAAATCCTAATAATTCTGTTTTTATACACAAAGCCTTAAGGTGTGCACAGTAATTTGCTTAGGGAAGCTCCTCAAATCAATTTTACCACTGATTGCAGAGTGATACCTCATAAAACAACCAGGGATTTAAGACTGCTGTTTTTTGGGAAGGGTGAGGAGGAAAGCTGGGCTCCAGGTGCACCACTTCTGTGCCCAGCTCTCGGGGAGACCTTCTGAATGCAAATGCGTTTACATGTGAGTAATTCAATCTGCATCAGGGGCCTCAGAATCAGAATGGGCAGAGCTGTGAGCAGGGAGGTGCTGGGTGTAACACCCAGGTGTGCAGCCACCACTGCAGCAGGCACAGTGCAGCCGTGCCCGGGGACCCAGCCGTGCCCAGGGGCTGCAGGAGGGCTGTGCTGTGTGTCCTCCTTCCCCAGTGCTGCTGGGAATGTTCTGACAAACTTGTCAGTCCTGCTCTGCTGGTCTGCCAGCTTGTGCCTTACAGATCAGGGAGACTCATGCTGTTTCAGGGTCATGATATGCTGGTTTTTTTTCTGACACAGTATAAATTGAATTGTTTCCTATTTATAATTTCTGTCTTGATGTGAGTTTTATTTGGTATCAGAAATTTCCTGAGCTGCCCTACACCTTTGAAATAACTTACTACTGTCTTCCCTTCAGGCACTAAAATAATGAAATTAGTTTTATATTTGTTTTACTTCATTAGAATGAAATCTTGGGATGAGATGAGCTGAATGCACTGAAATGACTGCTTAAAATGCATGGGCATGTGTTTTGACAAGAACTAATTTTGAAATTTATGGTCCAGTGTATGGACTGGTTCATGAATATTCCTCAAAATGTTCATTAAAGAAAGCAGGAGTTCCCCTCATTTATCCTGTTACCTGTTTCACACAAACTAAACCCTTTGCCCCACCCAACAGTTTCATACTCATGGATACTCCACCCATTCATTTATTTCTCCTTCACAGCCCCCAGCTTTGGTATTATCTTCCATTTTCCTCTTTTTTCCTGTTGCAAAAGGTGTTTTCTGAACCTTTTTTAACTTTCTGTGCAGAAGGGCCATAAAGTTGAATGTTTGGTTAGGTCCTTTATGGCCTTGAGTGATGGGAAGGAGGAAGAGAGAGTGAGTTTCTGTGGACTTTGTGGTCCCATATGATTGCACTGGGCTAGATGTACATCCCTGGGATAACTCCTCAATTTTGCATTCATTGCTCTTCTTCCTCATGTTTTGTATAGCTGACAGGCAGGAAGGAATTGGTGTCTGTGGCTGGATCCTGGTTTCCCTTTCATTCCTCCTGGTGCTTATTACCTTTCCTATTTCCATCTGGTCATGTATTAAGGTAAGCTAGCAGGATCTGAGGCACGTGAAGAATGCTGTATTATCACTGCCATTACTTTTTTACTGATTTAGTTAGGATAAGGCACCTCACATTCATGTTTTGGGAATTGTAAGCGTTTGTAGCAAAGATATGCTCTGGAATTGAGATCCACACAGGTTCTTTGACAAATGTTCTATGTTGCCACAACTTCTTCACTTAATTTCTTTCAGTTTCAACATTCATCATCAGTTAAATTTCCAGTTAAACATCACTTGAATGCCAGGCTTTCAGTAGTCATGATGCACTAAGTGAAGTAGTTTAGATTACCTGAGGTGGGAGCCCCTTTGCCTACAACTCCTCTGAGTGTGCTGCTGATGTTGAGAGAGCTCTGGGGTGTTCTTTTTTAGATCACTGTTAATTCTTCCATTTGGGATCTATTTTGTAACCTGTTTCCAAGGACAGAGGCTGAGTTTTCCCAGCAAATCATGAGTCAAGTTGAATATGTGAAGAAAGTGGTTTGCAGCTTTGTTGCTTCCTATATTATTTGTTCTTTCTTCACATTTAATATGGGTGCCAAAGATTAAAGGACCAGGGAGTGAGAATAGAATTGGTTGTAAAATTCTAAATTTAAAATATTTTCCTAGGTTGTCAGTGAATATGAACGTGCTGTTGTATTTCGTCTGGGACGTATACTGTCTAAGAAAGCAAAGGGACCAGGTGAATACATGCAGTTTTACTCTGTTAAAGTCCTCTGGGTTTGTTTATGTTATTACAATGCATTCAGACTGTACAGAGAACTGCAGAGGTTCCATGAAATCCTTCTTCATAGCATAGAAGGGAATGAGAAGGTCTCTACTGCAGTTCCTTTACCTGCAGACTGTTTACTTTTCTGAAGAGAAGATACAGCCACCCTCCTGTCATAGCACAGAAGTTTGAGTACCTTGATACCAGGTATGACTTTGCTGCTGAGTAATTTGGACAACAGAAGGATGAGTTCATGCTGCAGACACTGTCAGGGGACTGCAGGGAGGTTTAAATGGAGTGTTCAGGTCTGCCACAATCTTCTTTGAGCGACTGTGGCCTCTCCCCTGCACCTCCCTGCCAGCACAGCTTGTTGCTGCCAGCTCCTTAGCTGTGCTGTGCTCTGAAAATGGTAAAAGTGTCAGGCAGGGACACAGCAGCTATACCAAGTCTGCTGCAGTCCCCTAGGACCAGCTTACAAATCACAAACCAAACCCAGCTACATGGGGAGTTTGCATTGGTGCAGTTAACACCTCTGGGCAACGTAATGGGCAAACTGGAAGTTGAAATAACAGGAAAAAGTCCTTTCCAGGTACTGTCCTTCCTCTTGAATAATAGCAGCTAGGCCAGGGCCAGGGCTCTTCTATGTGGCTCTGGACACCAAAACAACGTGCTAAGTTTACAACAGAATATTAGAAGTTTTGTCCCCTCTCCAGTGAAGGATTTCACTCCTTCACAGGATTTGTCACATCTTGGGACAATGTTCCTCATTTGGTGCAGGTATCTGGACCTGGTGATGTCTTTCCTGCGGACACACACTGAACCATACATGACTTGTGATATAAAAAGGGAAAATTAAAGGCATGGGAGGAATTTCTGCCAAATGTCTAATGGTAGACTTCAGACAAGAGCTTCAAGCTGCCCATTTCCTGACCAGAGTCCTAGGTCATTAAGCTCTAACAAGTCCACATTATTTGCAGATATTTGCACTTCCCTCTGTTATTTGAAAATGTAAACCACCACTGTTACCATGTCTTGCAAGCAGAAAGAACAGCTGCAGTGATAAGGCAGGGTGTTATTCCCCATCCTATGGGTATTTCATGTGTTTATTGTCTCTAGGATATGCAGACCTGGACTTCAGTTTCAGAGATGTTTCATCTAATAATTTTTATTTTTCAGGACTGATCCTTGTACTTCCATGTACAGATACATTTATCAAGGTTGATCTCAGGACAGTCACCTGTGAGATTCCTCCACAAGAGGTAGATTCTCTAGCAGCCATCTATGACAGGAACAAAAGATGCAGCAGATTAATGGCACAATCAAAGACAATGCACATGTTTTGTAATTTTAACACACTGAGCTACCATATGGAATTTAGCTTATTTGCTGTATCTTCTGGATTTCAAGCTGCTTACAAAACAACTTCTTGCCCAAAGAAGTTATGAGTGCCCCATCCCTGTAAGCGTTCAAAGCCAGGCTGGAGGGTGCTCTAGCAACCCTAGGGGAAGGTGTGCCTGCCCATGGGAGGGGGGTTGGAACTTTAAGGCCCCTTCCAACCCAAATCATTCTTTGATTCTCCTAATGAAAATCTGCAGATGCATCATTGCAGGTCAAGGTGGTGTTTGGAACTGGGATTTCAAAAGTAAGGGAAGGGAGTGAATGAGACAGGGAGGACAAGAGAAGAGCAGGCTATAAAATTCCCAGTTCTAAATTAATGGCCTAATAAAATTGGATCTGGCATGGAGCTCACGATTCAAAAGAGCCTTCTACATGTGTCTGAAAAGGCAAATTACCCATGCGTAACAAATTCCATTAAATTAACAGGAATTAGCAGACAAGTTTCCACAAAACTCAGGTCCAAGCAGGAATGGATGAAGGAAGCAAGATACATCCAAGCAGGGTATATCTTCAGGCATTTTATTGGCAAATTTTGACTGAAAAATTAATCTGAAGAGTCAGTTGTTGAACAACCCTTTGATCAAGCTTTGTTTCCGTGTGGCCTCAGCTTCATGGCAGAACAATTCTTCTGCTTATGCAGTTGGCACTGCTGTCCCCTTCTTTAAACAAAGAGCAGAGGGAGAAGAGTCAGCACCAAGATCTTTTGGGCCCCCAGAAATTCCTACTGTGTTCCCCAGGAGATGTTTTTTTGGCTATTATCTTACAGTAAACAGAAAGAGCCTTTTCTCAGAGTACAGGGTGCAGGGGTGTGTGGTGTGAAATGAAAAATGGCTCCCCCAAAATGTGAGGCTGGAAGGAAGATGGTTGCAGAACTTGCTTTGTATAAGGCTTAGCAGCTTTTGGCCAGGCTTCTGCAGCAGTTGGCAGAGGTTTTGTGAAGCATTCACTTGCAGGCAAAAGATGCTGAGGATGGAAGTGATAGTGGAGCATCATCAGTTTTCCACTGAGGCCAGCTGCCTTCTGAGGCACAGGGAGCTTGTCTGGCAAAAGATGACAACTCTGCTATGAATGCTTAAATATTTCTTTCAGTTTCTTCTCACAAGTTCTTGCACTTTTTATTTTTGTTTTAATTTGTTGGTGTTTCTTGCAAATACATTGTTTAGGGGAAGTAGCACAGATCCTCCAAGCTGCATGACATGTGTAAACTCATTAATGGACCTTTCTACAAGAAAGGAAGAAGATAGCCATCATTTATTATTGTGAAAGAAATTAATTCAAAGGATGAGATTCACTTACTATTGAAGCAGTTATTTAGAGGGTATGTAAAACACTTTCCCCCAGTTTAAACTTTGTTGATGCTGGACAGCTCTCTTGAAGTAATTTCTTGGGGGAATGACAAAGAAATCAAAAGAGATTCTTAGTTTCTTTGAATTATCAGTGCCTTTTACTCACTAAGGGTTAAAAAAAGTTCCTTTTCCTAGGCAAAGGATGTGTTGTTGTATCTTTCTGTGACTGTGTGCATTTCTCAAACGCAGATTCTCACAAGAGACGCTGTTACTGCCCAGGTGGATGGGGTGGTGTGCTACAGGATCCACAGTGCTGTCAGTGCAGTTGCCAACGTTGCTGATGTCCACTCTGCGACCTTACTTCTGGCACAGACAACCCTGAGAAACGTTCTGGGTACACAGAGCTTGGCTCAGCTGCTGGCTGGTCGTAAGGAGATTGCACACAGTATCCAGGTAAATCTGGCACTCAAAATTCACAAGCACGCAGATGTCTTCTGGGGAGTAGCAAATTAGAAATAATCTTTCTTTCTTCAGCAACAGCTTCTTTCATGGTTTCTTTTCAATTATACATCTCATTGCTTAGAGTCAGGAAGAGTTATTCTAAAGGTATTTCCCCAGGCTCTTGTAGCAGAATTCTCTCTATCAAAAAGCAATTAAAACTCTGAAATTACCCAGTGACAAAGAAGAATCAGCTTAGCCCTTGCGCAGAGGCAGCTGCAACCATAGAGAAAGAGGTCTGCTGCTCATGGGAAGCTCTGTATTGAGCAGACCCTTGACTGAGGCAAGACTTGTATCTCCTGTCATTATGACTAAGTACAAAATGGAGTTGTTGTATGCTTTAAAATGCCATCTGGTTTCTTTTTTGATTTGGCAGCCAAGGAGAGAGCAGAGGAAAAAATCCAACACCTGATTTACTAATTTCAGTCAGAGACAAGGCATAGTCAGACCAAAGAGAGACTGTATCCTCTGCAGCCAGGAGAGTGGCCATGGGCAGAGACAGGGTGGTGGTGTGGATTGCAGGAGTGCCCAGAGGCAGAGCACAGAGGAGTCTGCCAGTGCTGCAGGGCTATCTTGTGTCTCACCCATAGTGTACTTTTACCTTGTTGTGCTGTTTAAGGAAGTTGCTGTAGTATTTCTTTGTAAAAGAGAGAAGTTTAGTAAGTGCCTACCTAAGGAAAGGATGGGGCTTACAATTTAAGAAGCAGGAGAGAAGCCACACAGGAGACACTTGTGTTGACCAGCAAGTGTTTGATGATGCTGTGGTACCCACTGTGCACACACCATGCTGGGTGCTGGTGCCCCTGGAACATCCCTCTTTCTGCTGTGCAGGTTTGCCCTGTCCCTCTGTCCAAGCAGGGTACACCACATGGTTTTCTCTCTGCCAGCACTGTGCTCTTCCTGGCGTGTTGTTTGTCCCCAAGGCTACCCTCGACAGTGCCACGGAGCAGTGGGGAGTCAAAGTGGCTCGTGTGGAGATCAAAGACATCCGGATCCCCATGGCCATGCAGAGGGCAATGGCAGCTGAAGCAGAGGCTGCTCGAGAGACAAAAGCTAAGGTGAGACCCATGACATTGTCCACCTCCAGGCTTTCATTTCCTTGTCACAGAACCACAGAATTTTTAAGATGGACAAGACCTCTCAGATCACCAAGTCCAACCCTTAAACCCCACACTATCAAGTCCACCACTAAACCATGTCCCTAAATACCTTATCTCATACCCTTTAAGTGACCACCAGGGTTAATGACTCCACCACTTCCCTGGGCATCCTCTTCCAGTGCTTGACAACCTAATTTTTTTTCTAATATCCAATGTGAACCTCCCCTGGGGCAACTTAAAGGCCATTTCCTCTTGTCCTATGGTTCCAGGAATCCAAGCTAGTTTGTTTCCTCCTGATTATAAAGCTGAATTTTCACCCCTATAGGCAGCATTTTCATTTCTGTTCCTTTGCAGATTGTGGCAGCTGAAGGAGAAAGGAATGCTTCCAAAGCTCTCCAGAAGGCCTCCATGGTGCTGACTGAGTCTCCAGCAGGTCTGCCACTGCGTTACCTGCAAACGTTAACAGCTGTGGCAGCACAGAATAATTCCACCATTGTCTTCCCTCTCCCTATAAATATGTTTGGGAGTTTGGGAAAGAAAAGTACTGGGGGATAGAGACTGTTCTATGCTAGCTCCTAGGCCAGAGGTATTTAAAGGTTTTCCTAGGAAGCAAAGGGGTCCTGATTGGCAGAGTTAAAGTAGAAGCATGTTTGGGTCTTTTGTTCCCAAAATAAGAGTAAAATAAGTTTAATAATCACAAACAGCTCCCACATGGAGACTGCATTTACAAAGTTCAGACACTAAGCAATTCCAGCTTAGACTCATCTGCAAGTAAAAAGGAAGAAAATATGTAAAATGTATGTTAGACCTAATATAAAATTTTAATGATTCTTCCACCACACTTTACAGAGTCTTGAGTCTTGCAATTATTTGGTGATTTGTCTGCTAGGCAAGAATCTCTGAGCTGTTGATGTACTCCACACAGCAGAAGGTATTTAACACACAGACATTGGTATTTAACTCAAGCCCCATGGAGTGGAAAGGAAGGATTTGGGTCTTAACCTTAGAGGTTATTCTTTCATAAATATTGGCAGAATTACTGGATAATGGGTATATCAGTGGAACAGCCTATTAATATTCTATTAATAGAAATTAGTACTTGCTTTACTGACCTCAGCTGCATTTTGCCCTATCACTGACATTTATATATGCTGTGTAATAAAGAGAATGCATGACCAGGAGTTACAATCATATTTCATAAATGTGAAAGCTGGGGCAAACCTCGAGGTCCTCTGTCAATTTAAGTGTCTGTCTTACACCTTCAGTAGTTTCTTATCTTCCTTTACATATGTCATGAAGCAGTCATGCAGGCTTTCCTGAAATGAGCCTTCCCTACCCTCCATCTATGGAATGCTTGGCAGCTGAGAGGAAGATGTTGCTGATATCCAGGTTCAGTTGATGCTAAATTTGAGTTTGCAGCCTTCAGAGATAGCTGTTCAGTTCAGGCACACAGCAATGACTTGTTGTCTGTGAATCTGAAATTTCTTGTGATGGAGCTGTTTTGGTAGGTGTTGCTGCAGTGTAATGTCTTGGCCACATGAGCATCACTGTTGCCCTTTCTATCAGTAGGGTCACTTCACTCCAAATTAACCACCTCAGCATGGACCTACTAATTATCATATCATTGACACAGGCCCTTCTTATTTCTACTGCAGTGTAGCAGAAGCAGTCCAGGTGGCAAATGTTTGTGCTCAGTAGCTGCTGGCACAAATAGTGATACAAGCATCTGAGGATGGTGACCTACCCAGTTCTTCTCTGCTTCAGACATGACTGCCAAATGGCATTTTGCTGGCAAACTAAAGAAGCAAAACCTGAAGTTGAAAGTCATCTCCCTGGGGCAACTTACATTTCCACAGTGTTAACCATTTCCAGTGTTAACTTTTTCCACAGACTTTTTCTTATCCTAAGAAAAGAGCAGTTTTGAGTTAAACTCTAGAAAAGGAAAAGCTTGAAAGACATGTGGCTACAGAGAGCAGTTAAAAGCAATCCTGTGCTCTCAGTGAGCTACCAGCCTAACAAGCCTGTGGAAGACAGTCCTGAGTCCAGCACAGGACATGCTCAGTGTACCACTTCTAGTTCCAGCTTTAAAAGTGTATGGAATCCAGCCCTGGGGTCAGCAGGACTCACAAGTTTAACCAGAAACCAGCTGATGTGTTGAGCATGAGTGTTGGTATGTCTTCTCTTTCAGCAGCAGTGTAATGCAGGTAAGCCCATGAGTGCCCAGTTTTGTTTTTGATCCATGAAAATGTCGTGGCATTTTTTAAAATAATTTTTTTTTCTTGCCCAGGACTGCAGGAATTAATCAGGCAATGCACAATGTGTTTTTGACTCTGCAAGATAATTGCACTGTTGTATAATAGCTCAAGGAAACAGAAACTACTGCTCTCTCTTCCCCAGTGTGAGGTGCAATAAACACAATAACTAGTAGAGGAATTGCATTTTTGTTGTATTACCCACACACACATCCACAAGAGGATACCCTAATCAGCAAAACAGCAATGGAAGCAGCCCTGCAACGTTTCAGGCACCACTGGGATACACAGGCTTTGCAGGAAGGATTCTGGCAGAAGGCAAGCTGCAGTCCAACAGAGAGATGTGGAGGTCAGAGCCATCGTTCAGACATGGCACAGGCTGTCAGAGGTGCTCAGGAAGTCCTGCAGGTGAGCACAGCTCTGCCGGCGCACAGTGCTGCGGCACTCACTGTTCTCTGGAATTTTCTCCACCCAGGCTTGTGCATCGAGTAAGTATTGCATCCTGAGTGAAGATGGGATAGGTAAAGAAGGTTAGTCATCATTCCTGACATGGAGCTTCAGGGAAGTGTAGTCCCTGAGCTGCTGCATCCCTCCACAGAGGCATCTCTGAAATCAAGAATTATGCTAGCCAAGAAACTTGCCTGAAACTTGCTTTCACCAGCAGGTTAACTGAGCTGTGAGCAAAGTCTGGGAAGTGTCAGTGCCAAGCTGGGACAGACCTGGCTGTACTTGTGTTTTGTGTATGTCAGGTAAGTTTGGGCTAAGTTTCTGTTAAAGTTTCCAGAATGACACGAAAGGCCCAAGTGCACACCACTGGGACACTGAGGGGGAGTTTAGTTCCAACAGAGTATCCCAAAATATTTCCTCATTTTCTGTGATGAGAAGCCTTATAACTTCCAGTATTTCATGCCTGAACATCTTCATGGAGAAGACGTTGGAGATCAAACCTCTGCTGGGATACCCTAGTCTCTATCAGGCTTCTTTTGAAGCAGGCCACTGACCTAGGCACTCACTTTGGTATCATATAGAGATGGGAATGGGAATTCTTAAGGTTTTAGGAAGTGGTGCTCACAGCTTGATGGAGATCTCCTTTCTAGAAACTTTCAGAGGCATTACCTTTCTCTAGCTCTGTGCAGGGAAATGAAACATTTAGGATGTCTTCCTCCCTGAGTATTCGATAGTGTCATACTAAATTCCTACTTTGATAAATTCCCTTTTTTCATTGAAGTGTGACAGTAAGAAATGAGAAGAATATGCTACTTGCATGCATGATGTAACAGCAACCTTGGGAACTGCTCTTAGTCATGACATCAGACATTTCTTCTGTGAACACAGAAGCTGTTTAAGGCATCTGCAGTAGATGGACTGGGTAGCTTTTCCCATTCTCCTTTCCTAGCTGTGAGTTTTTAACCCAGGGGAACCAGGGCAAGATTTGATTCTGAAAAGTCTAGGAACCAGAAGTCTGGAAGGCACAGATCCATGAGCCAATAGATTTGGTTGGCTCAGCTCTTCCCCATAGCTCCCCTTTTGCCTATGGAGTGGAACACTTCGCATTTTAGTAAATCCAGCAGAATCAGTCTCTGAGAAATTTGGTGCTGCCTTTACTTTCTGGAGGTATTCTAAAAGGTTGAGTATTCTCTGAGTAATGGTCCATGACAGCAGCTGCTGCTGCCCAGACACCATTTTGCACTTACTTGTTGTTGCAATCAACTGTTTGGCCATCTCTGCCCATGAGGAGGTAGCGTTTGCCAGGGACAATGTTTAACTTGCACATGGAGCGGGATAGGAACTGTCGGTGCTCACGCACTTGGATGCTTTCATCCGCAGCTGTGGGACAAGAAGAGAAAACCCCATGAGCTCTTCTAACAAAGAGAAGAATTGTAGCCCACAGGACACAACCCTCTGTGATCATCTGCCCCACTGCTAAGCCAAGGTAATATTTCACCTGGGAATTGGGGCTTGACATGTGAATAAAAGGCCATGCTATGGTAGGATATATTTCCCTTAGCGTGACCTGACAAAAAGTAAGCCACTTTTGCCTCAGCTGGTTGTCTTGGCCTTTGCAGTAATTATTGAAGGAGATGTTTTCCTATAGACCTTAGGACCTTTCAGACCTTATGGAGTTTGCTTAAATCTCAGAGGCTGAAGGAAAAGCCAAGGAAAATAGAAAACATGCTATCTTCCATTTCAGAATGTTCAGGTTCAGGATGATCTTAAAGCTAGCAAACCAAATTCAAATATTTTGAGGCTCAACAATCCAGCAGCCAGTATTAAAAAGCACTCTCCTTAGTACACCTGATCTGAACTTTATTTATGCAGCCTTTATGCTATTCCCTCCGAATCTGATACATAGGGCAATCTCCTGGTGCTCTCCATGTTTAAGTAACTTAGAAGATTCTGGTCTGGATTCTGGCCCAGAAGTTTATTCATTCAGAATTGCACTGCCCACTACAGAAGTGGGCATCCAAGGCAGATGAGGTGGCTGCTCAGATACTGCAATAACATGACAGCTGAAAAGATGCTTATTCATCAAACCAACTTCAGGTCATGAGGACACTGTTGTTTAACTAGAACAACAGTTTTCAAAGTCCACTTGAAAAAAAAAAAGGCAAATAACAGCCATCTATTGATTTCTTACTCTTTCTCACTGTAATTTGAGATTTCCTGTACAAATTCAACATTAAACCAGTTTAAATTACAGGTAAATTACACCACAGTCTTTTTATCAGTTAGCAGAATCTTGTGCATCATCTGCTCTAATACAGAATATTATATTACAAGTATGGAAAGACTAGTCATCAAAATCTTAAGATAGAATAGAATAAAAAACTGAGGTAGAATATTCTAACATTAATTAGATTTCAGAGAATTTGACATAAACTGCTAATATGTGAAACCTAGCTTTAACAACCTTATCTACCACCTAGTTAAAACTTGCATCAATTTAATATATGTTACTTTTACATCTGCATTTTTGGAGAGAATGTAAGTCCTGTAGGTTTTTTCATATAACCCAAGACCTTTTTCCTGTTCCTATGCTACGTGGTATCTTGAATTTTCATTTTGTTCACGGAATGCAGAGATGCATCAGAACTACTTGAGAAAATGATGATGTTATGCCTCATTTGGCTTAAATTACCAAAGTGTTTCTCGGTTCATATGCTTCACAAATGGCCCAGTATAATTCAGACAGTGGGATCATAAACATTTGAGTCATTACCTTAAGTGGTTATTATGTAATTTTTTTTTAATTGGAGATTTAAAATTGAAAAGTTGAAATTTAACGTTTCAAAGAATCCAAGCAGAATTTAAGAAAAACAAGTTACTTCAAGTTTTAGAATCTGTAATGGGAAATAATGTTTAAAAAAGTGGGGAAGGAGGGGGAAGAAGAGGGAAAAAAAAAAAGATTCTGTGCTACTTTGTATGGGCTATACTGTTCTCCTAAAGGACTTCTGGAGGACTCATAGGACAGCATAAATATTATTTAGCCATCCACAACATATACACTAATTCTATCAATAACCAAATTATTCTGAGAAGCACACACCTGCAAAATTCTCTTTTGCTGACTCCCAAACACAAATAAGTGTTTCCATCTGTCTTCTGAACCAACCCTTTACTTCAAAGATTGTTAAGGAAATAATGACAGGGTCCAGAGACTGAGATTTTTACCCTACTAATTGTCATCTAACTTTGGTGATTGCAACAGAGGCCAACCTCACTCAAAAGAGCCACAGAGAACACAAGAGGTAACAACACTAGTTCAGTCACAGACTTGGGTGCAACATCTAGCTTTTTCTTCATCCTCATATGGCTTCATGCCTCCTGCCAGCCTTTCCCAAGCCTGTTGAAAGCTTCCTGATGCTCAGAAGCTGCATCTGACAGCACAAACAAAAAAATAAATTATCAAGTATGTGGGAATAGAAGACATCTTTTCCCTTCAGCTTCACATTCAAAGGATGTTTCTCTCAGCTACCAAAACCCAAAATCTTTCCAGTGCTTTCCTGCAAATTGTGAGTACAAATGCATTTGGTATCCAGAGCCCTAAAGTTTTTAAATCCTGTAGGTATTCTCAAGAGATTAATAAAACTTTCCATCAGGATACCATAATCTCCTATAGTCAGTGTTTTGACCACTGGGTGCATTATCATTTCCCTCCATATGGAAAGCCCTGGGTGTGTCAGATGCTCCCTCTGGACTCAGGAAGCATGGAGCTTATTTTCCTACAGGAACTGAACATTGGGCACAGATCACGGGTTGTGTGCCATAAAGTGCTGTGTGACATTGCCAGGCAGAGATTGTTGGAGTGAGTTAATTATTCTGTTCCAGAGAGGGGAGATTTCAAAACCTTTGAAGTTCCTTTTTAAAGGCAATCTCTGGCTGCCAAACTCATTACTGGTGACCACATGAAGTCTGACATGTCATCTGACAGCTTCTCCAGAAATTACTCTGAAGAGTATCAGTGCTCTCTGATACTGCTGGTTAAGTTCACATGGGGGCAGCTGGGATTGCAGGTCTGCAAAAAGACATTGTCTATGAGCTGTGCAAACCTTTACACTGCACCTAACAACAAAGAAGCCTTTCTATTTCTTTAGCACAGTTATTAAATTGAAATTCCAGAAGTTTTCCTGTCTTCACTGACCTCAGGCAAGTCACTGTGGGCAACCCTTAGCCTGTTCCACAAGGGTTGCAATTGCTTAATAATTAGTTGAGTAATAAGCACTTCAAATCTTCATTTAGTATCAGAACAGTGGTCAATGGATATGTCCACATGAGAAAAAATAAGAATCTGTCAACAGTCTAAAAAATGAAATAGTTGATACAGAAGACATAATATCCACACTATGCATGTTTTTTCAGGGGTTTATCTTACACTAGCTCCAGTTCGTAACCATGGACTCAATGAGTCTGGAATGTGTTTTCTGGTTTGTTTTCAATCTAAAATGATTGAAGCTCGTGTGCTCTGGGATTACACCATGTGAACCAAAAAAACTACCCCAGTGCTGAACTGAACAGTGAGGCAGCTGCACCAAACAAGCCTTGCAATAAATAAGCCTTCTTGAAAGCCTACTGTAGTAACATATCTGACCCCACTTTTCCATGGCAGAAGGAGGAGTCTGCATGGCTCATGCTGGCTAACATTTAGTCAACCTAATTTTCCTACAGGTGAATGAAAGGAGTCAAACATTTTGATACTTACATGCTTTGAGGATTTTGTGGATTTTGGCCTCATAGTAATCAAAAACGTTCTTCTTTGTACTGTTGAGGATCTCCACCTCATATGCTGCAACAGACAAAAACTCTGTGATGCCAGATGGCAACTTGAAAATGCCTCCAAAGACTGAATAATAGGTGTGCTTTTATCAAGTGTCTGAACAGAGGCCAGTGTACCATCTACTCACAAACCATGGAATTATTGATCAAGAGACTCTAGATGTGTATTCCTTTCTTTGTATTTTTTCAAGAAAGCTCCTCTGTGGTTACATTTTCACTCTTTTTCCTGTCCTGTTAGCATCTAACTTACCAATGGTGCTGAATCTGTTTTCCTTCAGTAGTTTATCCAATTTTATATCCAAAGAAGAGGTCAGAAAGCAAAATTAAGGAAGGGGAAAATACTAATCTAGCTCTGCAGAAGGAGATACTGAGCTATGGCATGCCATGGAAACCCTATTCTTTGTTTACATCCTATAACATGAAGGACTGTGGTACTGCACCATGGGTTTTTTCTAAACCCTGTAACAATGTCCATCCCTGCTGCATCTTTCCAAGGCTTTTACTTCCCACTTCACTGACCTGATGACTACAACTGCACATGCCTTCATTTATTTCTCCTCAGCCTCTCAGCCACATAAAGAAATCCTACTCAACTCAGGAGAGGTCTGGGCACATAAAAGGACAAGTTTATACTTATTAAAAGGAATGATGCTGAAATCAACAGTTGTCTTTCATGCCTTACCATAATCTGCAGTAGGTTGGTAGCAGGCAAAACTAACACGGGTGGTTTGTGTCAATGCTTTACTGAAAGTTGATTTTTGTTTTGGGCAGGGACCTGGAGGGAAGAAAATAAATGTCACACCCCTATAGGCATGGATAGGTAGACAAATGTAGTTTACACATTCACACAACAATATAACAGAGAATAAAAAGGCAGAACAATTTTCTTAGTGGTGTGATAGAGGGTTTTTACAAACACATGCACATGTGTATATATATTGCATTTAGCTATCAAAAGATCCTGGATATCTTAGAAAAAAATCGATTTGATACTGAACATCCTAGGGGATGTGTCCTGTATTGCACATTAGGATAATTATAATGGTCCTTTCTGGGCTTAACAATTCCCATGTAAATTGTTCCTAGAAGTAACTGCCTTCTTTTAGACTAGTTTATGTGGTCATTCCTTACCTTCTGCACACTGGCAGACGTCGGCGTGGCACAGCTTTGAAAGCATGGCACTGTGCTTGGGAGCGCTGTAGAACACGCTGCACCTCCTGTCTGTGGACAAGGAACAAAACAGCTTGTGTGGGAGAGCTCAGGTGGAAAAGCCTGTACAACACAGTACAAACTACGTTTGCAGCCCTGCTTTTCCCTGGTCCAGAGAAAGCAGAGCACTGAGGGATCAGATGCACACCAGCACTTCCCAAAGACCTACAGCTTAGGCACTTAGAGCACAGCGCTGCCTTTCAGCTGGGCAACAGTTTGAGGTTGTTTCAGTTCAGCTAGATAATTTTTGTTTGGGCATTTTGTTTTGTTGTTGTTGGAGTTTTTATTTGCTTTTATGTGTTTTTTAAGTTGTACTCTTCCCTCCCTGCCTCCCTCTTTTTTTTTTTTTTTTTTTTTCCTGCCAGTGACAATGGATTTACTCAGGGCNTTTTTCCCCCTCTGGAAACCATGCATCTTGAAAGCCCATTTAGACCATAGAACAACAGTAAACACTGCACTGTTTCAGAAGAAGAAGAAGATAGGATCAACCAATAGATAGTGGTTTAAACACAGTGTAAACTATCTTGGATCGCTCTGTTAAGGCAAAGCAGAGATTTAAACTAATTTTCAAATATTGTTTGCATAACTTTGGCAAATGGGGATGATTTGCATTTAACCTTTCTTTGAATGAGGAACAAGACCGCTTCCCCTGGCAAGCACACTACAGCAGTCAAACTTCTAAGATTGCCTATTTTAGATGCATAAAGACACAGCCTGACAAAACAAAATGTGAGTGAAATATGTNGTGAAATATGCTTAAAAGCAACATGAGAAACAGGAACTCAGGAAATCTGATTTAAAAATCCATGAGTGTAAAAGTTCATCTTTTCAGTCCATTTGCAATACTGAGCCATTCCTGAGAAGATCTCTATTTAGATGATCTGAAGTAACTGGAAGACAGTTCCGTAAAGCTGGTTATTTTATCACTCAACAAAATTACATGGTTTCACACACTACATCAAAATCAACTTTATGTAGACTGGAGGAGTTTTTTGAGAGTCTCTCTTTCAAGCAGTTATGCATCATTTTTCTGTNTTTTCTGTGCCCTTACCAGGGTTGTAAAAATCATAAAGGATGGCATTTGCTGGCTGAACCAAGCCCATGGGATTGATTTGCTTTGCCCCAAATGATATACAGTCTGGGTCCGGTCCACTTGGGAGCTGGAGGAAAAAGGAAGAACAGTTCTGATGAGAAAACTAACTCTCCCTCCTCAGTCAATTCCTCAGTGTTTGTGCCTGTACTAGTTGCTGAACTCTTGTTCTGATGGCAGAGCTGAGTTAATACTGATATCTGCTTTGTCTGTAGAGGTGAAGCAATTCAAGTGGGTGTGGGGTGGAGTCATTATCCTGCATATTGGGAAATATATGCAGAGACTAGGGGTCCTGAAGTTTACATTTGTTTGTCACTATATGGATCTTGGTCTCGACATGCAAGATGTCCATGTGGAATTTACAAGACTACCAGTTAACACTTTTGTTATCATGTATGAAAAGTGTCCCTTCTGGCTAGAGAGGGAGAGAATTTATCATTTTTCTTGGGCCCAAGGCCAATCTTGAATATGAACTACATCTCCTTGAACATAGAAAGGTGGAAGATGAAGGTGTGTGTTTCTCCTCTTCCCTTCCTCCATTCTTTCCACTGAGCCGTTCAATAATAATAAATGACAAAAATTACAGAAAGGTAATGGAGAGTGAAAAATACAATGATTAGATTTTTAAAAAGTCAATATTCTATCTAAAATGGCAGGGATTAGAAAATCATTGGGTTTGCTTACCTCACCAAAATAGAGCAAAACCTTCCCTTCCTTGTACTCAAAGTGCTGAATGTACCTGTCTGAAGCTGTCACCAGCTGCAGGAAAACAAAGAAACAAACAAACTGGAACAAATCTCTGGCAGAGGAAGGAATACCTTTGCTGCCACCTTCCATATTCTAATTTGCTTTGTTCAGCCCTTCCTCCCTAAAGGAGACAGTCCCTGAGAGCATGAAACTGAGCAAACCTCCCTTAACGAAGCAGGCTCCAGGACCCCAAATTCTGTAGCCACATTTTCAGAGCACTTTGCCCCATCTCCTTGTCACTGTGCCCTGCCACCAATCACCACTGAAAGACTACTTGCCTTCTGCTCTGCAAGCACAGGATGCACTGTCCTGGNNTTTGACTAGCTTAGAAAACTGTGTTTCTAACCTGTTCAAGTTCCTTTGTGTCAGGCTCCAACCCACTCAGCAGAGTTAGATCAACCAGGGACATCTTTGGTACTTTGGGACCTGTGGACCTTTATAAGGGAGATGGTCAGCAATGAACACCTGCACTGAACAGCCAGGTTGCTTTGAAGAGTCTGGCTTTCCAGGCTTGCTAAAGCTGAAACAAAACATTCTGCTCCATTTAACTTTCCTAAGTGGATTTTAATTTGAAAATTAACTGCCTAATTCATTAAGAGTCAAGAGGTAAAATGAGTCATCTAAGCTAGTCAAATGGTCATCCAAAATCCAGGTGCCTTGCCTGAGCTTTTCATATAGGCTTTCCTTGGAGCTGATAGGCAGAAAAAATCACCTGTAAATGACAGTTCATCCCACCTTAAAAGCATTCTTGAAGCCAGGGGAGGTAAACAGCACTGAAAAATTATC
>VZTT01019272.1:6756-21657 GCA_013400855.1 Buphagus erythrorhynchus | reverse complement strand
TTGTTTCACTTGCAGGTATTTCTCATGTTCTGTTCTAAAGTGCTGCTTAGTGTTGCTGAGTGCAGTTGGTCGTTGCTGTGATGATCCCAGACTGAGCTGAATTTCAGTGGGTATAGGTGATCTGCAGGGGTCCTTGATCATTCAAGGGATTTGGAAGCCTTGGCTGGGATTCAGCTGTCAGAGTGTGTATGTGTACATGTGTGTGTAGGTATCCAAGAGTGAGCTAGGTGTCTAAACTCCCCTTTGGATTGGTGAAACTCCAGTCAATACAGTTAATGGAGCTTGGAGAGCTGCTTGGCCACCCAAAGCTGTTGTCTATTTCCAGATGTAATAAGTAACTCTTCTGACTGTTGACTACATCAGTTTGATCTGCTTTGACTGTGGTGGGAAATTAGACATCCAGATTGCAGGTAGGCACCCAAATAGACACGTAACACCTGAAGTGGGAGTCANCTGAGGTGGGAGTCAAATCCCACCTGCAGCGAGATATGCTGATATTTTCACTTGGTGGCACATTTGTTTCTTGCACTCTGCTGTGAAACTTGCATGTGTGGAATTACAAAATGCTTACACCTGGACAAGCCTATCAAATTCAATGCTGGTGTGAATAAATCCAATACAGATTTTTAAAAACAATCTCATAAAAAGTTGGATACCGTGCTATAACTTGCATCCTTTTATAGCCTCAAATTACTGTCTTGCCTGCTGCATTTTGTGTCTTCTTCCCTTTTTGCACAGTGCTTTCTGAGAGACCACATGTTACCCACCTATGACTTGCATTTCCTTTGATAGTTTTAGCTGAAACAGCTTTTCCATGAATATGTCCATGAGATGAGTTTAACTGTTTCTATACCACTGGAGATGAAATTTCTTCCTCTCAGATTGCAATTTACCATGGGATGAGTTGCCTCAGGAGGTGTCTGTAGCACTGGATGCTTTAGTTGAGGTGCTGTCTCTTAAGGTAGTTAAAGCAGGACATGCCTTAAAGCTCCTGCCTCTTCTCAGTTGCAAATGTGGTGCTGGCACCTTGCAATCGCTTTGGGTGCTGCTGCAAAGTATCTCAGCTCCCCAGAGCAGGAGAGGAGTTGTAATGTTGTGCAGCTGGCAGTGTTTGTGTCCCTTCCTGGCTGTGGGTCTACGCTCCAGCCTCGCTCCCATTGATCAATCCAGTATAAAAAGCAAAGTGCTTTTCACCCTTTCACACTGGGACTGCCCATGATGGCATTTTCCTCTTGCAGTTGAGTACTTAAACCACAGCTCAGTGCCTTCATAATCACTGGGAAACCTAAAATGCTGCATTGCTACCTTTTCTTTTTTTTTCCTTCTTTGAACAGCTATATACAATATAAAAAAATGAAAGAATGGTTTTTTTGTGCTTGTATCTTGAAATACTTCCCTTTAGGAACTTAGGAGTATGGAAGGGGTTGTTGTTTTTTTTTTTTTTTTTTTTGTTAAAGTCTCCTAGGACTCTGTCTCAGGGCTGAGGGAGANACAGAATGAAAATAAAATCGGTTACAGATTTAGTGTTTCAAGATATTTTATTTCTTATAGGAAAATTAGAAGCAGAAATATTTGGGAAGAAAAGAGCTAAAAAAGCCTTGGGAGGAAAACTGATGCTGCCTTAGATAACTAGAGGTCACTAGATGACTAAAAAAGTTATTTCATGTTCAGAAAATGGCAAACTTTAACTAAAATTCTTTCCTGGTTCAGCCATAAAATAAGCAGAGCAACTAGAAATTGAAACACAACTTGGAACAAAATTTTAAAAGAGGAATAAAATACTAATCAATATAAATTAGAAGTAAGAAGTATGGAAAATTTATAGGGAAAGCCAGAAACAGGAAATGAAAAATCTGTGATTGGCAAGGCAAAGGACAATAAAAAGGTTTTAGTGTATTAATAGCAAAATTTCTAATCATATAAGCCACTAGATGGAGATAGTAAGATTGTTACGAGTGATTTGAAAGCACAGTAAGTGGTAAAAAAATATTTTTATCCTATATTTTGAAAAATGCTTGATGCAGTCTCCATGTAATGAGTGTGCTAAGGCACTTTCCAAAAGGCTTGGAGAAAAGAAAGGAAGATGTAAAGCAGCAGCTGCTTTGGAGTAGAGACTATTTAAAACCAATAGTCCTGGACAATTTTCACACAAGAGTCCTAAATGGTCTGTTGAGGAAATCTCCAGTTCTTTGGTACATCTTGTTGAAAAAAAAACTACACGCCCAATAAATTTTTGGGTACAAAAATCCCCACCCAAGAACCCACCACCCCTACAAAAGAAAAAAACCTTAAAACATAGGCTGATACCTGTGCAGTAATTGCTTTATCATTTTTTTAACAATTAGGTGATCGTTAATTAATAATGCAGTAAACTGTTATTTTATTTTAATCAAACACAGTTAAAGCAGGCAGAATAAGTAGATGATTTTACTATATACTATCTATTTTTTTCTTGAAAATTAAAAGTTGATTGATAAAAATGATTATAGAAATAATAGAAGTGCACAGTTTGGGCCAGTTGTGGTGTAATCAGAAATGCAAAAGGCATCCACTCACAAAGGAACAGATGCATCCTGTAAATTAGAGTGCAAGAATAAAAAAATACTGAGTGTAAAATATGTACAAATTTTTTTAGTACAACATCTGGATTTATAAATTAAAATTTTTAAATTGTGAGAATACAATATCTGTATTTGGTGATGAGTCTACAAGATTTTAGAGACTGTTGGAAAGATGGACAGAAAGTGAAACATTAATTAATTGTTCACCTCACAAGAGGTAGTGAATCTTCAATTCCAGTTTTCATTTCTGAGTGAAAAAAATTACATTGTGTGGGTGGGTGTGTTTGAAAATACATTTGACATACATTCAGACAAGCTTCTTAATCTTGTTTGCTTTTAAGACCATATTTCTATTTTAAATTGTTATGAACATGCATAGTCAAAGAAGCTTCTGCACTAGTGGTGTATTCATTCACATTTATTAACTTAAATCTTGTCCCATGCTTAGGAGCAGAAGATGACAGGAGTGGACATTTAGTGAAACAATTATCAGCAACAGTGCCTAAAATATGGGTTTGGTTTTATGTTTGCTACATTCTGCTTTTTTGTTTAATAACTATTCATACATATGGGAAGGAAATTCAGAAGAATATGACCTTTCAATTGCTACATGTTATCTGTGTTCAAACTACAAAATACCAGATGTACTAGCTTTAAGCTTAGAAAAAAGCTAGTACTTATAAAAAAGCATACTGTTCCATTTATATTTCTTAAGCTATGTATGTAGAAAATCCCAGTTGCTTAAAAGGAGCAGTGCTGTAAGTACTGTTACTGAACTGATAAAGTCTGCTTGGCAAAGCTTTGTAAAGGCTCTTAGAATCAAAAGTGAGCCTGTTTACCTCTTGAATACGCTTTTATAGGAGGTTCTGGTTAGCCATTTCCAATAGAGAAAGAAGCAGTTGATCAGATAGCAGCTAAACTAATGAAAAGCATCATGGAAGTGACAGGAAGATTAATTAAGTTCCTCCAGTTGTATTCACGTGTTGTGGTACAGAGTTCCTTCGGGTACTGCTGCAGTTAAATGGTATTCATGGTGACAAATATTGCACATTTCCAGAAGTGACACTTCTGAGTCAAGGGTAAAAAACACATTTGGTAGTTTTAGCCCGTGAAGAATGTTCAAAACCAAAGATGAGCCTCTGTGGTTATTTAAAATATACAAATGTAACTTGCTCCTTCCCTTCTTATCCTTTAGTGTAACCTCAGGAGATCAGTAATGAATCACAAAATCTGCATTATTGTGTAGTATGTCTTAAACTGCTCCAGATGGCTTCAAAATAAAAGCAAACCAAACTTCTAGCTGATGTATTTAGTATATTTGATTTGAGGCACATAAATATGTGCGCTTGGAAACATTTTCAATTACTTTTGGAAGCTTACAAAACTGTGGCTTGTTTGCTGTTCTTTCTTTCTGCACTGTGGTCACTAATAGGAATGAAATAACTTCAATATATAAATTTCCAAATTATGTGGAAATTCTAGACCCACTTTACTTGCAAGAATCTTTTAGTTTTGGAATGCATTTGATGAATTAATAAGCCAAGTGTGATTTGGGTTGTTTCTCCCATTTTATTTTCAGAAACGAATGTTTCCACAATAAGTTTTTTTTTCTTAATAGCTGTCTCTGTACAGTAGACAAAATTTATTTTAGGAAAATCTGGAAACCTCTGAGATGCATGAGATCTTTTAGCCTACTACACATGATGTAATAGACTTAAAATGTTGTGTCACTAGTGTATTTGTTGACTATTATTACACTTCTGCCAGCAAAGAGTTCCTTGATCTGCTTCTGCATTTGCAAGAGATGATCTGTGGTCAGCTTCACTAACTGACATTAATCTAAGCCAATTGATAAGAGTTTGGCTATAAATCTAATATTAGTTGCCTCCTGGGAGAGTTCAAGACTGGAAGAGGGTTTTCCAGGAATCCTAGGGAATTAACTGGGTGCATTAATATTAAATATTAATTAGTCTCTGCAACAGACTTGCCTTGTGAGTGGCTTTAATACTTATTATGGAGGCATTGTGTAAATCAGTGGATAGATAAAAATTAGTAGAAAGCACAGAACAGAGGAGCTAGGTCATGAAGTGGCACTCTGGCTCTAGATCAAGTCAGGTGTGGGTAATAACCTCCAGCTTTCCCATGTCTGGAGAAATGTAGGGTATGTGCTGTACTTCTGGGCCATGTGTGCTACCTGCTTTTTGTTTATTCCAAGGAGGTGATGTCTTGTGGGTTGTTCTGCATTTTGAAAATCTGCCCTTCGTGGCAAGGCTTTTACCAAGGTGAGAAAGGGAAGAAGATGGAGATGCTATTATGAAAAAAAGAAACAGGTTGTTGGAAAGAGGATTTCAGGGAGTAGAAGTTGCTTCTATTATTAGAAATAAGGATGAGGGCTTGCTGGTTTAGGAGAAGGTAATTTTTTTTCTTGTTATGTTTATGCTATTGTTGAATCACAAGGGTTTGGGGGTTTTGTTTTTATAAGTGAAAGTATGCATGAAAATATGATAATTTTACAGTTGACTGGTATCTGTAGCAAAGTTAAATGCTGGTTAGCCTGTGCCAGCTTGTTGATGGTTGGGAGTTCGCTCCATGAGCTGACATCATGGACTAATTTGCTCCTTCATTCTGCATGATCCTGCATGCCCAGGCTGGGCCTACTCAAATCTCCAAGCACACATAAGTGTTTGCTGCTCCTGACTGTACTGCCCTACAGCTGTTTTCAGCAGAATCCTCAGTGCCTGCATTAAAACACCAGCCATTTGGGATTGCAATCACTAAACCAAACCTTGCTTTCACTGACGGTGATGGCTTGGAACCCTACTTCTTTTTGCAGTTTAATAGTGTTTTATGTGTGTAAGTGAAAGCAGAGTTTGTCATGGAGTATCTGAATTTTGGCTGTGAAAGCTTTCCAGTGATTTTCCCTCCTACCTTGCATTTCTGTACTTGAAAAGAAATTAAGGTTCTTGTTTTATTTTCTTTGACTACTTTAATTGCATACTTAGAACACAAATAAGATGCAACAAGGAGGGAGGTTGTCCTTCTCGTTTTACATCCTGCAGGGCAAAACAAAAGTATACATAACATTCAGAGCCAATGTTCTGAATGTGGAGAACATGTCAGTCAGAACATGTGGCACTTTGGTGTTTAAATTTCCTGAAGATCTGACTTGCCATCAGATACCACCAAACTGGTACAGGTATTGTAACACAACAGCCATTTCAAGAAAGGGTGTTTAATGCAGCATGGTCCTTGCCTAAGCACTAATACCACATCTACTCAGACATGAGCTTTCTGTACCCATGGCATGGATCAGGAGGCATATTGACTTGGTGGAATGTCGAGACCAGAGTTAGCCTACATCTTCCAGAGTTTGACTCCTGGCAGAATACCCCAAGCCTTTTTTTCTGATAGGGTAAATGCAGCTTAACAGGCAAATGCTATGCCTGGGTGCAGACTGTCTTAAAGGACGTCACACAGTGCCTTTGCAAAAGCACTTCAGAGCTGGAAAAGGAGCTGAAGGATTTCACAGAGAATTGATTCTCTGAGCTTTTACCCTCCGTGAAGAGAGAGGAGGGAATGCTTGTTCTGCAGAAGGCTCCTGATAGTAGCTTATACCTACTGCTCAGAGAACATTAGTGTTTCAGCTGAGATATTTTAAACCAGTCTTTGAGGATGGTATTTTCCCCTATAGTGAGGTGTCCTTTCCTGCATTGTAGAAATGAATGAGCATTGTAATGAAATAAAGGAATGTCCTGTGAATACCCTCTGTTATTTGCTGTCCTCACTGTGTAGTTGAAACATAGGCCGTGATTTCTAGACAGCTTCTTTTTTTCTTTTTTTTCCAGGGATTTTTAGACAACATTTCTTCACTGTGATTTAAGATTTGCTCAGCTTACATTGTTGGTCAGTTTGACCCACACAAGAAGTTTTTATCTTCCTCCCTTGTGCACTGTGGCTTCAAAGTGCACTCCCACACTGTGTGCTTTTCCGTTGTGAAGCAAAGCTTATTTTGGAGTTTATGTGTACTATGAACCTCTCGTTTCAGGGCTTGCCTCTTCCTAGGGACAGTTGAAATAAGAAAGGGCACTGAGAAAGGCTAGGTATTAGGAATGAATAGCTGTGGGACTGCTGGTGAGGGACAGGACTAAAATTGGTGCCCCAGTTCCCCGTCAGTGTTTAATCTCAGTAACATTCATACAGGTAGCACGAATCCTCATGAGGGCAATGCTGCAGAGGGCTTGCTGAGAGATGCATAGCAGCACTGTACACCAGGACTCCTACCTCTACTGCTGCAACTGGAGTGTTCCTTGGCTGCTGTGCTGCTGTGATAATTTTGCCCGAAGTGATTGGACCTCATGAAATAGCACTTATTTTATGGTGGTTTTACAAATAAGAAGTGGAGCTTTAAATGAATTGTACCTGTCATCCTCTTTCCTGTAGAATGAAAGCATTCATCCTATTAGATACTATTATAATGAAATAAATGCTTCAGCATGCTGTCCATTATTTTTTACCTTTATTTAGTATAAGTGTATTATCACTGATACATGCCAGACTGACAGCAGGAAACCAAAGTCCTCTATTGATTCAGAGAACAGACATATGTGCATAAATACAGACCACATTGTCTTTATCACACTGCCACACTGGTGTGTTGTCAGATCCATCCCGAGGCACTGCCATGTACATGGTAGACATTATTTTGGTGTTTCTTTGGTCTTTCTTCCTCTGAAACTGCTACTAGTTTGTATAGTAGCAGGGATTGTGTGGGGACCTATTTACAACAAACTTAGGACCACTCCATTTGCCACAGAACAATAAAATACCTACCAGCTGCTAATGACTTAGCAACCTGGGCCAGAAAGCAACTAGAGACCTGGAGGGTAAAAGGTTATAAACTCCATTACAGATCCTCGTTGTCATATATCTCCTGTCCTCATGCTTTGTTATTCAGGTGAAGAAATTGTAGTTTAAAAAAATCAGTTCAGCTGTATTGAAATTGAACTACCTATTTGCCAGTTGCTTTTTAAACTTAGAAACAGACTTCTCTTTATCCAGCATTTGGATTGAAATTGTTTATTGAAGTGGAACTATTGATTAAAAAAAAAAAAAAATTCTTAGGGGTACATGATCTTGCAAAGTGCCAGACATCTTTATCTTCTATTCAAGTTGGGGTACTGAGGCACTCAAAGCTTCTCCTGGAGCCTGCCCTTCAAAGAAAAATGCACTAACAATATATGCTTTGTCTTTCCCATCTATTATGTAATTGAGCACGTTATGTCACTAAATGCGTTTACTGCCAAGAAAAAAAAAAAAAAAGCCTGTACAATTTTAGAAGGGCTTGTTTTTTTTTTGTCCAAACCAGAGTTAGGTTAACCAGGATACAAGAGCATGTCGTTTCGAGCCCGTTAAAGAAAAGATCTGTTTGTAGTACTCTTAGTCCTGATGTCACAGGCACAGCAAGGACATCAGAAGGAGGAGTCAGATTACAGTAAGAATGGGCAGTGCAGCATGCAGCCGGAGTAAACGCTAAATCAGACAGGGATTGTATCAGGGATAAGACTGCCTGCAAAGCGCTCATCCTGAGGAGGCACACTGCTCTCTCACGCTTCTCGTGCTGGGAAATTTCCACATAATGTAGAATGAGAAAGCTCTGTTTTACATGTCAGCCCTGTGCAGGAGCTAATGCTGAATACACAGCGGTGGGATCCTGACTGCATGATTAATGAGAAACATAATGTATTTTGGTAAGTGTTAACCGTGATGTAATTCTGCTTCTGCTCACATTATCAATAGGAGCGATTATTACAGATTTCGGATTCAAGAACATTTCGTGCTGGCACTCTCCTAAAACTGACAACTGGGGAATCCTGCCGGCTGTGCAGTTTGAAAGGATTCCATTGTCTGGGAAATTTTCTGTTTGAGTGGGCTACTGCGTAGTTCTAGCGGTTTGAAAAACAAGCTAGATAAGATGAACTCGTGCTAGGTTTGTTTTAAATGAACTTGTGTTTCATCTGCCGAGAGGGGATGAGAAATGCTTGTGAGGCATGGAAGTTTTAGACGAACTTAATGTAATGGACGAGCTGCTACTGCACTGTCAGTGCTGGGGAGGCACAGCGAACCTCAGTATTTCATTCAGCTTTTAGTTTGAAGAATTCAAAGGTACAAAGGTAAAGCAATGTTTTATTTGCAGTGCTGCGATTGCCGAGTACTCTGCATTGTGCACATCACCGGTGTGGAATTGGCTCTTAACATGCCACAAAATAGACATTATTTTTAGCCTTTAGGGGTCTTGGAGCTGTTAAATATTTGTGCAGAGTTTAGTTTTGTTACTTGATGGAAATCCTCCTTCGGCTTACAGCTGAGCTGGCTGCATACCCTAAAAACATGCTGGAGTGTAGAGCTATGTCTAAGCAATGTAGTGCTGCAGTACTGGGCTGGGATGTACGATTGCAATATTATGCTGCAAGTTAGTGCTGTTAAAGAGCAAAGCAAAATGAAATAGATAATTTGGTGGTGTGATGGAAAAATGCTATTCTTGACTGCCTGAAATCTCATCTAGTCTCACTGCTAATTTATAGCAGCGTAACACTTAGAATGAACAGAGAGCAGGGAGTCGAAGGATTTCTGGGACATTCAGCAGCTTTCTCAGTTGCATTAAATATTGAAGCAGGAGTTCACTTCAAGCTGTAAGGGAAGAACTTTTGTAATATTCTCAGCCCTGTCAAAAAAGTACTATGCCTGTGCCATGCTAAGCACTATCTTTTTCTTTTCATAAAATTAAAGACTGTATGTGTATATGTGTGTGATTTGTATTTAACAGTGAAATACATCAATTATGAAAGCTGATAGATTTAGATGTAAACTGTCCTAGCAGAAAAAAATATACAAATTGTCGAGTTGTCAGAACTGTTCAGCATCGCTTTCAAAGATAAATTTTCAATGTTTTAGCTTTACTACATTTTCAAAAGACTGAGGAAGAATTAGGCAAGCATTATGGTTTTAGGTTTGAGTAAGTTGGATTAAGTCTCTTCACCATTAAAAAAGTCAAATTTATTTGCTATTCATTTCTTTCCGGTATTTTTCTACCTTTAACAGCATTGCAAGTGCAAGATGGACTATTTCTGTTTTTTTTTTGTTTTTTTTTTTTTTGCTTTTTTTTTTAACAATCAGTTTTTCTTGTGTGGGATCAGAAGTTGCAGTTTCCTGAAGTTATAGAGTTAGGGTACTATGTATATGTTAGCTACATTGTATTTAATTTTTAATTTTTTTTTCCTGTCTATAATTTTCAGAAACATATAATGGTGATCAAACTTTTTTTGGTGTTACTTTGAAAAAATAAAAATTGCTGTATCATATGCTTATTTGTTTTTTGGTGCAACATAAGTTTTAAATGGAAAAAAACTGTACTGTGCTTTCTTTCTGCTTTGTAGGAAATTTCACTTCTGAGAGCAGAGCTGAAAGTTTCTGCTAGGCAGGTTCTCTGTCTGCTGTGTTCAGTCTGAAGTTTCCTTCAATATTAAGTTTTAAATGAATGTTCCTGTTCCTGTCTTTTGCATAAGAAAGCATGAACTGGGGGATAATGTTTACCTGTGATTATTCTGGGTATTCTCTTGCTATTCTGGGTATTTTCTTGCACTCTCAGTGAGAAGCCAGAACATCTGTAATCTCACCTGTCCCTGTTACTGCACAAAGCAGTATTGCACTGAGCCAGATGAAAGCTTGACTGCATACATCGTACACTTACTTTGATTTCAAATTACTACAACCGTCACATAGACAATATTGGAATTTTATGTTTTCTAAGGAAAAAAAAAAGATACTTTCCTTTAAATATTAATAAAGAATTCTGTAGGTTTGTTGGGGGGTTGTTTTTTTTTTTTTAATCCATACATAGAGCTATCGGGCCACTTAAGGTATAGAAAGGGAAGAAAAAGAAAGTATTTCTGTATGTTTGTACGCATCTTGTTTGCTTTTCTGGGCCTTCTTGTCGAATTGCTGCTGATTTTTGTTGAATTGTGGCATAGTGGGAATGCGTGTGTGCAGCATTAAGGTTGAAATAAATACTGAAAATAATTACCACAGATCTAACTCTCTGACAGTACTATTGTTATAGAGCAAGTGTTAGTGGGTGAAGGGAGTTTTTTAAATATCAGAAATAGAGGTTGCTAAATTCTGGAATTTGTCATGTTTCTCTCTCTAAAGCTGTAGCCTCCAAGAAGATATTCCACCTTTATCTTACATTCTACTATGTATATTTTACTATTTGAGCTGAACCTTCAAATAATTAAACTCATTGTAACCCTTCTAAATTCATGAGCCTTTCTTTTACATTGCAACTGAATTGTGATGTAGTTGTTTTAAGAACTGCTAATTTTCATTCACCGTGCTGTGCTTTTGAGTTTGTTGTTTGGTCACCGTGGATACATTTGTTACTTATTGTATTGATTTTGCATTCATCATTTCAAGCTGAATAGGAATATGGAATTGTAATAATAATAGCAATAAAAATCCTACAAAATGATGTAGTATGTTTATAGAGTAAGCCAAAAGCCAATGAAAATAATAAATTCGTGCTAAGTGTTGTCATACGGAGACGTTTTGCATTTAAGCACATACATGCGTACCTCAAAGCCACTTGTGCCTTCATTTATCGCCCAGTTAATAATTTAGCATGAGATAAAAGTCAGCTGTGACGGTTCTCAGCCGTTCCGAGGAGGAATGGCGGGTGGCTCTCGGTGCCACGGCGCTGATGTGGCACGCTGCTGAGGGGGAGCCTCTCCTGGTCCTGCCCGACGTGAGGGCTCTGTCGTGGCTAATGGTCAGAGCTGCACCTCTACCTTTACTGGCCCCGCTGGCCACTGTCGCCTTGGCTTGGCCACGGCTGCGCCTTCCTGGGCCTGGCAGGGCGGGTGGCCACGGGAGCTGGCTTGTCCTGGGGCGCAGTGGCCCCGCGGCCGGCCCTGGGGCTGGGGTGGCCACTGNGGGCCTGTCTGAAGAAGCACGGACCAAACCCAAAAATTAAGATTTTGAAAGAAAAGGGAAGGGGGAAAAGGGAAATACTGTGCCTTTTTTTTTTTTTTTTTTTTAAATTTCCCCTTCCCTCCCTGCCTCCTCTGAAACTATTACTGTTTTAAGTAGCTTCTGTTCTCAGTGTTTCACATTATAAAGAAATTAATATATTGGCATGGAAATTACTATATATAACATTAAGGGAAACAAATACTTTTTGCCTGAAAATGCCATAACATTTCTGTTTGTATGGTGGCTGTTTTAATTTTCAGGTTTTTTCAGTCAATGTTGCAGAGTGTAGTAGCTCATCTGCATACATGCTACTATTCTGAATATCACTTTTTATTTCTGGAATACTTTCTTTAAGAGATTCATGCTGGATGAGTCATGGAATAAAAAGAATACCTCCCCCTCCACGCCCCAAATCTCATCACCTCTTTAAAGAAAACACACATTGTACAAGCCAACTGACCAACTGCTGAAACAAGGGTTGTTTTTTTGTTTCAGTGAAAATTTTTAGTTGTTACTGGTTTGTTTTTAGGAGGTTATATTTCCTTCTAGGTTAGACACTGTGGAGGTCTTTAGTACCATATCTGTTTTTCTTTAAGTCAGGATGAATTGGTGTTGATAAGGCTGTTCTTTTAAAATGTTTTGAGAAGCACAGATACTGGACTACTAACTGTGTTTTATCACCAGCCATCTACAATAAGAAAGTGTAGTTAATATATAATGGATGTTGTGTCAGACAGAAGAATACAGCTGAGCAAGCCAGTGTGTAGGATCTTGAAAACTGCAGGAGCCTGATGTTTATATTTGGAACATTACAGCCTCCTGGGTAGTGAAGTTCATATCTTGAAGCACTGAATAATCATTAATGCATGTATACATAATAACAATAAAAAAAAATCCTGTTTGAACTTACAGAAACTGCTCTGTGCTAGACTGCACCCTTTTAGTTTCTGTTACAGAAACTGTTCATTTGAAATGCCTCTAAATATATCTAGTATGTTGCCTTAAATAAAAGGTCCTTTTGCCATTTCACAGACAAAAAAAAAAAGTCATTCCAAGTGTAACTTTTCTTGTGGGTGACAGAATTGCTCCAAACCCAAAATTGGAATCAGTGGCTTCCTGCTTCATTAGAGAAGATTAGATCACAGTTGCTACAGCTGAAGGTCCTTTAACACAGTGTGTATGTGCTCACGTGCTCATGTGAATGTGTGTCTGTGCATATTTTAACTGAGATGATTGTAGAATCTAATCTTGCATTCCTTCCCAACAAATGTCTTTCTTCTGTTAAGAAATGAAATTAAGAAGAAATTAGATTTTTAAAATTTTCTTTGTGATATCATACGTCTATTTTCTTTTTTTTTTGCCTAAAAGGCAACACATACATTTTCACAAAGTATTTTAAAATAATGAGAGCCTTTGACTGTATTTTATTAGAGTCATATGGCTGATATGTCTCTGTGCCTGTGTGCAAATATCCTTCCATGTTATTTTGATATTGTTTCATAAGCTAGTGGCAATTCTAGAAATTCTTGCAATTACAAAAATGTTAAGCGGGTTACAGGAAACCCGTTAAAGATTTCGCCTCTCATTGCACTAAAGAAGATGGTGGTATTTGAAAAAGACAAAATATATTTGGACTGGGAAAAGGAAATATTTCAATTTGCCAGTAGATCATGAAAAGTTCTTGAAACACAATAGAGGTCATAAGGGCTTCAGTTTTTTAAAAGGAGATATTACGTGTAATATACTGCAAAGATTAGTTTTGCAGCTGAAATTGCATAGATGATTGGTAACATTCAGAGAAAATGCAGCAAAAGAGAGAAATACCAAAGCTTGAAGTGGCCGAGATTGCACTTGAATTAAATTGCTGGGGATGAAAGTGGGAAGAAGCTTTCCTCTATTGTAGGGCTAAGTCATTATATGGCAAAACCCCATTCTGTAGGTCAGCCTGTATGCTCAGTTATTTTAGCAACACTTCTTTGAAAATCTACTTAGGGGTGAAAAATCTAATACACGAATCTGCATTACTGACTCATGTGCTCATATGCTTAGACTTTCTTGCTCATTTTGTTGACCACTTCCTTCAGCTCATCTGTCTCACTCTTATGATCGTATTCCTCTTAGACAAATTTTTTCTGTGTACATGTGCATCATAAAGAGTTAATGCAATTTTAAGCATGGTACGACATCTTAAAGTAGTTGGCAAGGGTCTGGATCAAATGTAAAATGTGAAAACGCAACTATAATTTCAGATTAGAATTGTAAGGCAAACGCTTATGAAAGTTCAATTAATGTACACACTTGCCTCTTGTTAACATCTGTGATAATACAGTTCTGTCTCTTTTGATGCTTAAAATAATATCCATTTAAAATTTCTTCAGGTTTGAAAAAATAGTAAGACATCTTGAGTCCTTATCTGGTGTTTAAACAAAAGTACTCTTTCTCTCTCTGCATTTTTTTTCTCCTTTTTTCCTTATTTCTCTCCCCCCCCAATCTATTTTTACAAGGTGGGGTTAGATCAATCTGTTTATTCTTTTTATACCTCTGCTAGCTGGCTGAACCAGTTGTTTGGAAATCATGAGAAATTCTTTCATCTCTATGGGATAAGGTCCTGGCTCTTTTACCAAGCCAACTAATTTACTCTGTTTTGTAGTCCCTGCAGGTTTCAGAATTTAAAATCATAATGTAAAACTTGCTTTTCAAGTAAAGCTTGAAAAGCTCCTGGGGTTTGATCATGTATAGTATCTTCATCTCTGAAGCAGTTACAGGAGATACAAAAATGAGATTGACCGTGAATGTCTGTTAACTCTGGGCATGGCTGTTTGAAATTTTAGCATATGCTTAGAGTCTCAAAGGGCTTTGGCTCATACTGGTAATTTTTATATTGTGTGTTGTTTATATGTTCTCTTTATTACATTGCAGCAGTCTCTTCCCCAGTTTTCTCCATCAGAAAACCAGTTAGAAACTAAAAAGCAGGTTTATGCTAGAAAACCTCCTCAGAATATTAAAACTGCTTTCTTGAGAACAAAAGAAAAAAGCTAGGCTTAATTTTCTCTTTGAGTATTATTTCATAGTGGTTTTCTTATTTACTTACTTTTATGTTGTAACTGAAAAAGCAGATGGACAATTCATTCAAATGAAAGCCATGAAAATTTTCTCAGCTTCTTTTGTTCTTGTTGACCTTGTTTACTCAGTTTGTTTACTGTGCAGTGTAGTAAGTTATGAAGATAGAGGGAAATAATAGCTGTGTTTTCCAATATTGTTACCCATCATTGCACTAAGGATCAATACAGAATTAAAAAACAAAAACAAAACAAAA
>VZTT01019271.1:41127-52684 GCA_013400855.1 Buphagus erythrorhynchus | reverse complement strand
AAGGAAAGCCTTTCAGAGGAACGCAGACACATTTTCTTAGCCTGTGTAGATAAGACATCAGAGTAAGGCTTGCAATATTTTGATTGCAGTATAGCAATCTGAAAATTCACAAGGTGAGGAGCACTTCTCACCAAAAATATACACTGCAAACTGTATTTAGAAATAATATTTTTAATTAAAAACAGAATTTCTGATCCTGTTGGCAGTAGCTACAGGGCATAAGTGAAGATATATAATCTGACAGGAGATGTTTGGAATCTTGATGCAAGAGACTGCAAACCAGTCTCAAGCCTGCTTGAATAATCAAATTAAGAACTTCCCTTCTTAGGCATACATTTCTGAAGTGGCACGTGCAGTTCTGGCACAGAGCACTCATTATTGCCGATAACAGCTGATATCAAAGCTTTCCTGTTATGAAAATTTGTAAAGATGCAAATTTAGACCCTTTGTGCAGATCTTGGCTGCATTTTCACAATATACTATTTTTGGTGGCACAACCATCTTTAAAAGTTCTGGTTCCTTCTTGTTCCCAGAGCTTGTTCCTGTCTTTGTGCTACAGTTATCTCTCATGTTGCTATACTGCTTTAGGATCCAGGAGAAAAACAAACCAAACACTTTTATTTTTGGTTGGGATTATTTTACTGATTTACTTTGCAGCACAGCCCCCTACACAGTGATATGTGGTAAACTGTGACATGAAGGTGGCAATAAGTCATTAAAACATGTATTAGGAGTGGGATTGGATGTGAGTGGGATCACCTTCCACCAGCTTTGTGATGGAATCAGGGTCTTGTGAGACAGTGCAGTACTGGGCAAAGTCTGTCATTCCAAGTCCCACCATAATCTCCTTGGCTCTAGGGCTTGCAACCCTAGCCCTGGAAACCACTGCATAGGAGTGCCTTGCTTGGCCATTTTCAGCCCCATTCTATCCAATCTGAGAAAATGGACCTTGGATCCATTGATTTTTTATGCTCTTTCTGTGAATTCAAGGACCCATGGGCTGCCGGACCCTTCCCAGTATAGCTCCTCTTTCTGTCAGGCTCACAGCATCACCTCCAGTGGAAGCAATGGCACTCCTGCTATGGCACTGCACGGTCATCACTGCCTTGTAGGGTTGTGGCCCAGCTTTGGGCATTGCCTGCACCAACTTACTACACAGATTCTCACACTGTAAAATAAACAGAGGGCCTGTGTGGTATTTGAAGCATACACTCATGCAATGTAGGAGTGGACCAGCCTGTGACCAGGGCTCCTGTCTCTTGTAGTGACCAGTGGAAAGCAAGGGACCAGAACAAGAATCTCTGCCCCATTCACTGAGGCATGTGACTCATCATCTTCCTGTGCTCCAGGGAGGTTTGGACAGGAGGCAGAGGGTTATCTCTCTGGTGTGATGCAACACCAGAGGAAGTGACAATTCTTGGGCAAAGGGCTTGTCCAAGTCCCAGTAAGTTATCCCACATGCCCCAGCCAGTGCAGGGGGGAAGGGAGACATCAGGATCAGGCTACTCCACCAGTGCCACTGAGCGAACACACGTGATACAGCCTCAGCCCTTGCTCCCCCCTACAATCCCTTTGATGAAGGGACCTTTGTTTGCTCACCCTCCAAACCCTTGGGTGCTCACTTGGTGACTTTACTGCCCTGGTTGCCAAGTACCTGGCAGCAGGCATGCCCTCTCTGGCCTATGTCTCAAGAAAGGGCCATCTAGACCTCCCTGTGTATCAGGCAGGCAATTCCAGAAGGAAAAGACGCTATACATCCTTGACAGTGTGACTGCAGCTTATTTTGACATTGCTGGTTTGTCTCATCACTTGTCACTCAACATATAGCACAGTAAAAACTAGAAAGCAAGCTGAGTGCAGTAAGTAAGGTACTAAAGCAGGATCTTGCACGTTGAACTTGCTTCCCCATTGATCTTAGTGCATCTTGCCAAAACTAAAGCAAAACACAGTGCTGAGTTCAATCTCTCTCTATGCTGATTTTAATCTCTAATGGGATGTGCAGCATAAGGAAGGGCTAATGTGAATGGCTCCCAGTTTAAAGGCATTTTTGGTTCTTTTTTCATCGCTCACTTCAGCAGTATTCACCAGTGGGACAACTGGGACTGCTGCTCTCATTCGATATCACCATCTTTATTGAGTATTCATCTCACTTCTGTCACTGTAAATTAGAGGCAGGTTTATTCCATTCAGCTTCCTATGCCTGATTCAGAAAAGCTACAAGAGTCACAGAGAAATCTGGAGCTCTCTTAGCTCCTTTGGAGTGTGTCATCATAAATCATCCCAGCCAAAAGGCCATATGCCACTTTGTGCTACACTCTCTCTGTTAATAAAATGCGTTAGATCTTAATGCCTTGGGGCAAAAGGATGAGTCTAATGGATCATGCTTTATCTATTTCAAGACACCAGGTAAACTGATAGTTCTGCATTAATGACGATTCCTTTAAGTTAGTTCACACGAAACAAGAAACAGTTACAATATTTTTCATGGCTGTTCAGTGCCTTCAGCCGCTGCCTCAAAATGCATAAGAAAGGAGCATAGTAAGTTAAAAATCACAACGTTTTCCAAATGCATAAACTGATATGTTCCACGCATATTTAAAAACCTCAGAGGAGTGTTTCCCTTGGTTTTTTAAAGCCTTTCACATTCACCTTTTCTAGCTATCCTTGTACAAGGTAGAAAATTATTTCACTGAGAAGAACAAAAGAGGACCGAAATCACCTCTTAATCACAAGACTTGAAAAATCAGTACTAACAGATAACTTCTAAACTCTTTGATTAATACCAGAGATAAAAATTGCAAGGTTTGGCAAAATTGATAATACAAATAATTTTTACATTTTCATTCTGAAAGGCTATCAGGGCAGACCTCATTTGTGTTGGATGCTATAAAAATATACAAGAAGGCTGTTGACAATTTAAAAGATTCTCCTAAAAGAGGTAGAAGATGTTATTTTTTTCATCATTTAAGGAGCTCTCTATTAGCTCAAGAAAGGCAGTCCAGTGTATAGAAGTGTTCACAGATAAGATTTCTCTTTTTAGATTTTGTACTCATTTTATACTTTGCACATAAGGCAAAGTGAAAATTAATGTAGGTTCTCCCAACAGGTTTAAACAATTATCCTTCTTATAGCAATAAGCTCATTTTATCCCTGAACTGTTAACCAAAATAAGTGACAGAGAACAATTAAACCATTAATCTCAATTTAGAATCCAAATGCACACTCATGGTCAGAAGAGCCCAAGTCCTTAATTTTCATCAGCACTCATTTTTAAATTGTTTAATGCTGCCTATGATTGTCAAGTGCTAAAATATGAATCTTCACACTTGTGAGTCATTGATGTAACTAAACTGTGACTTTGGCATCAGAGAGTTTCCTGGGAGTAATGCAAGCTGGGGCCATGAAAACATCTGAGTCACGATTTCCGGGGTAATTCTAGCCCACCTTTGTCAAAACTGAACAAACTCCCACATTCTCCCTCTTTGCCTCACCAGCAACCCCCAGCAACTCCCTTTGGTGGTGACTGAGTGGTTGACAACTCAATTTTGGGCTTTTTGTCAGAGTGAAAATTACTCACTGCCACTGCCTCTACTGACAGCATCCACACTGGCTTCCATAAAGGCATTAAAATACATGTCTTCCTCAGATAGGCAAATCCCTCTTGACAGAACATCCTCAGTCAGTGGATGTACAGGTGAGTGGGAATAGGAACAGGTGAAGTTTTGCTTCAGGTCTTAGGCCTGATAGCTGTGAACACACGTTGTGTCTCACACTCCCCCAGCTAGATGTGTGATGCAAAGGGCTGTAGCTACAGCCATAGCTGGGTGTTTTTAGAAGCAGATGTCTGTCCATAAATAAGAAAAGATGGAAGCTCTAAATCAGTAGACCAAAAATATTGTCTCTGGTGTCACTGTAATGAGCTAACTACTCATTTTCTCCCAGTAACAGGAAAGAAAATGAGGGGATATTTTGTCACATTGAAAGAAACAATAAAAACATCTTAAACATCTTTCTTCCATGCTCTGCAAATTTAGGGGGAAAAAATCATCAGTGAAGTTGAAGGAAATGGCTTTCCTTTCTTTTGCTTTTCTCAAGTCTCAGCTTCTAGAGTCTTCTTGGATTACCTGGGTTGGAGAGATGGCTATCTAGGCTTTGTGATGGGTTTTTCTTTGCATTAGAGGTGTGGAAAACAAACCACATGGAGGAAGTCTAGGTGCAAGAATATGGATATTGTCCTCATAATGGCCTGTTAAACCTCACAATTGGGTTGCAGCACATCCTTAACTGCACACACTTTCTCCAGAAAATAATTTTTCTGGAACAACTGCTGTTAGCAGCAGCTGGGACTGAAGCCCTGAGGTAGTGCCTGACCGCAGAGGGAACTGCGGTCCACAACCTGCTTGGCAGCCATGGCACTTTGGGCCCAGGAGGCATTACCAAGAGCTGACAACAGCACCCCATCTTCCCATTCCCTCCAGCAAATCACAAGTCCCTCAAGGGGTTACTCACCCAGATGCCTTCACCAGCTCTCGCTGGAAGTTTTCCTTTGGAAAGGTGGATTTGAAATGTTCACTCTCTGACTGGCACTCTTGTGTTTGGGCTCTGTTTCTTGGCAGGGCTCTGGTTGCAGCCTGGCAAATTAACATTCCTATCAAGTATGAAAATTAGGGAGGAAAATGCTTTTGAAATACCTTCTCCTCTCAACCGAAGATTTGTAATTGTGATTAGCAATTGTAGAACTAGTCACTGTCTATGTTACACCAGTTATTTCTTCCATTTTTCACACTTACATTAAATATATCTGCTTACAAATAGAGAACAAACCTAATCTCTCCCACTTTTTGTCCAGCAAGTCAGGCATAGTACAATTCTATTAGTACCAAATCTATACAAATAATTGTGCAGTTCTGGTTATTAGTAATAGTATTTTCACCAGAGCCTCAAAATTAATTGTGCTGCTTTCAGGAATGAACCAGTGCTTCAACCCTCTTGGAAGCCCTTCTGAAGGATTTAACCCCAGTACTGTTGTTTTGGTTTGGGTTTTGCAGAATGGACGACTAAAGAGATCAATCTAAAATTAGGGTCAGATAGGAGAGTTCACTGTGAAAATAGTTCACAGAATTATCTGCATCTGACAAAGAGTTATGTGTAGTCTTGATGACTTCAGTTACACCATGTATGGGTACAGACGTCTGGTTTTGCAATACTAAGCATAAGGACCAAAGGGTTCAATAGAACTTTCTCCAAGAGCAATTTCTGAAGGACACAGGGAAGCCTGTTAATTGACAAGTTTCATGCTTGCACTGTCTTTAGTGGTCTAAATAAATCCTTTTCTTCCTTTCTAGGGATAGCACTTAATTTTTTGGTTTTGGGGTTTTTTTGGTCTTTTTTTTTTTCAGTACTCAACTGCTTGTTTTAGGTTCATCAATTATTTAATTTAAAAAGCATATAATAAACAAACCCGCACAAACAACAGAACATCTAAAGGGAACAATTATTCTGAGAGACACCCTTAACATTTTCCACGGTCTGACATCTACACTGTCTGGGCAAAGTAGACAAGCAAATGTTTTTTCTAATACTGAAAAAAATTGATGTCTAACATCAAAGCATTTATTTCTTTGGAAGGGCTAGCCATACACCAGAATTGTACTTTGCGTTTTGATTGATGGCAAATTCTACAACAAATAGCTTAATAGCTAAAATTGACTGCACAACTAAAATAAGGCCAAAAGTTGATTCTCTATAGTCTGCAAATGAAGTTAATCAGAATCTTCTGTGGACTTCAGGTGGGGCCCCGAATTTGCTAGAGAGTTAAAAATCTTTGGGTGGAGAGTTTGGCATTTAGCTACAAGCAAAAGTGGTATAGAACACCTGGAGACCAGTGTGTTACCTTACACCAGGTTGGAGATTCGCCTTTCAGACAAGAATGAGGTGTCTCATAGAAAAATAAGAGGGAGTATTTATTCCTCGAAACCTTTCCCCGTGTTTGGCACTGGGATCTGCATGAGAAAATAAGCCTGCTTCTAGTGCTGTTGGTGGAAAAATAAGTTATGCACGGTGTCTTGGCTGATGCTTGTATACAGCAGTGCCTTCGTGTGTGACTGTACTATTGGTCCTTGCGCAGCCTCCTTGGAGAGTCACTTGCATTTAAACGGTCCTAACTTGGCTTTGAAAATAATATTTCTTTGAGAAGAATGAAGTGATGTGTCTTCAGTAGTTTGTTTGCTGGCAGTTATTTGGAAGACTCGCTTAGTAAGGAAGTGGAATTCGGGTTGTTTTACTTGGCCAGTAATGACACGCAGGACTTCTACTAGCCTCCTCTGTCTTCAAAGTCCTGTGCAAATACAGGCTGATTAATCACATTGATGAGCGCCCGATAGGCCATCGTGTTGGGAAAAAAGCATTTTGTTCTCTGGGGGGGAAAAGAAAAAAGCAAGGTAATGAGCCATTAAGAACACAATATCCATTTACTCCCCCAGTGTCTAAATAGACTGAAGCTTCAAATAACTTCTAGGCACACCCAAATCTACATACATTGGTGATTCAAGGAGTTTTGTTCCCTCTCCCGGTGCTTTCAATCTCAGTTAATTTTTCTCATTGTCCTTACATTTCCTAGCATCTGAAAACTTCAAGGGTGTAGAGAAAGAAACAGCTGAGGAATTCAACTTCTTTTCCACCTGGCTGTTAAGGTAATCACCGCGCTGTTGTTTCGAGGAGAGCCAGACGGTCTGGAACAATAGCAGAGTGTATAAACTTTCCCATTCACCTCAAAGGGCTTCAGTTCTAACACCTCATTAAGATGGTTTAAATGCTAAAGCTGCCGTTTTATTGTTGATTATCATATCAGAAACCTTGACCTAACGCACTTAATTAGTACAGCTGCAAGCCCTGGCATGTCTTCATGGAGGAGTAGGTTTCAAGTTTAAGCGATCTAAAGACTGGAATCGCAAGTCAAGTGCTCCTTAAGGCTGGTGGTCCACAGCTGGCTTTGTCAATACTTGTAGTCTTGCTGTCTTTTCTAACTTTTCTTTTGTCATTCTTTTTCCATAGACATAATGTTATTTTAGCCCATGTCGAATTTGTACCCACATAACACTTATCATTAAGATCACAGTTTCATTCGGTGTGATGTATAATTTTGAAGAGTGAATTTCTTCCTCTGTCTTTCCTTCCAAAGACTCATTGTAATAGGTGCTGCTGACTTCCTCCTCCGCATCTTGTTAGTGCGATTCGAGCTTAGTTAAAATGAGGCTTTATTGGCACGACAAGCTACACAAGTGTCATCAAAGTGTTAGGGAGAAAAGAATCATACTGCTTTGAGCATGAAGCAATGGCAAGTCCTTCGTAATAAAATCATCAAAATAATACAAACATATCAAAATACAGCCATCAATCAGAAAAAGGAGAGGTGACAAAGGAAAGGTCCAGCAGCTGAGCCCTAGTTGGTCCCAGCTCTGTGGATTTGCTGGGAACCAACCTGAGGCAGCTCTTCGTGAGTGCTGAACTGTGCCTAGCACTGCTGGGATGTGAGGTGGCTGGGGAAGGGATGTGTCTGAGCAAGGAAAATGCCAGACCTGAAACACCTGCACCGTAGTTTGTGAATTCCCTAAATTGCAGTCAAATGCCATCGGTGTCAGTGTGTTACAAATACCTGGCTAAAACAGTTTAGGAGACTGAAATTCATTAGCTGTCTTTAAATAAGCAGATGGACAGATAAGATCTTTACCACACTCAATTTGCCTGTCCTATAAGCAGTTTCTTTCTGGATACCCGGACCATCTGCATTTTTACAAAACAGCACATCTAAGGTAGCATCTGGATGCTGTCTGAGAGAACCTATATGTGATAATTCCAGATTTTTACCACAATAGCTTGCCCTTTTGGCTCCTTGCATCCCCACATTGTTTCGTTTGCATTTAAATACACATAGCATGTTACCTCTGCCTGCAAATGGCACTTAACTGAAATTCAAACGAAGGTCGTCTGGCTCAGAGAGTCCCTGTACTTCTCATTGCTGGAGAAAGGATGGATGTTTTGAGATGCTTCGGTGCCACTGTTGGAGGGGGACAGTGGGCTCCGTGGACTTCTGTTTGAGCAAGACCATTCTTACACTGTGTCACAGTGACAGGCACAGGTGAGCAGTCATTTCCTGCTGCGACTGAGTTCACTCACGTTTGCCTAATCCCAGTTTGACCGTGCCAGCTCCTGCCTATGCAGCTTTGAAACAATGGCTTAGCACATCTTCTTGGGGTTGTGCTCCAGCAAGAGGTTTCCCTCATCTACAGGTACTGCGGCCACCTGTTGTTAGCACTGGCCAGTTTATCTAGCGTAAACAGAAAGTAATTCTATTCCATCTAATTGTCAGTATGTCTGTTGGCTCTGCTAACAAACAAAATAGTGTCAGTTACCAAGAATATTTTTAGGGGAGAGAAGTGGAAGGGAGAGGAACGAAGCAGATTTATGAGGTTCTATACAGGGACCAGTAATTCCCCGACACTGTGCATAACCAGAGCTTAAAATACAAATTATCTTGTATGTAGCTGCTTTCTTACAGTGGAAGACTTCTTCATGACTAGATTATCTCATCTTTCTCTTCCCACAGAGACTGTGTCAACCAACCCCAAAAGAAATAAGCTAGCTGTTGTCATGGTCTTAACAGTGATCTTTTCCATTTTCTGGGTCACAATGACAGACTCTGGGCTGGAGTTTAAGCAATGAAGCACACATGATTGATTTCACATGGCTGTGAAAGCTTGTAGCATGTGCCACTGACATGATTCTCCTTTGAATTGAGTAATGTGGTAGCTGCAGTGCTGAAATGAGCTCTGCTGAAATCTTATTTTCCTCCTTGAAAATGTTCCTTCAAGCTCCCCCTTATCTACATTCTAGTTTTCTCTGCACTGTAAGATATACTGTTACCTACTGGACTTGAGAAATAAAAGAGTTCAGTGGGAGCAGCTTATCGCAAGCATAAAGCAAATTCAAAAAAGGCCCAGACAAACCAAGAAATTTGGTTTGTTTGGTCATCTGTTGTCATACAGATTGGATTTCAACTATGACAGCAGTTGTTGAGGAATAACCCAGGAGGATTTTTCTTAAGACTGTATACGTTTTCACTTAACTGCCACAGATTTTGAAAGAGAATTAAAAAGGAATGAGCCCTTTGAAGTAAGAGTTTCATCATGAGTTTTTTTAGGACAGACCCAAAGTCTGGTAAAACGATGCTTAGGCTAGTTTCTAGTCATTAACACATTAGGTACAAATTTCTAGTCCTCATTCGTGTTGGAGACCATCTGTGTGAGTAATACCTTGTTTGACTAGAAGTGGTCCTTGAGTGACTCTGTATTCAGCAGTATGACTGAGAGTTAGAGTCAGGTCCCCAAACACTGAGGAAAGAATCTAGTATTCTTAACATGTCAGTTGTGTGCACCACCATTATTGAATTAAAGATGACCAATTGCTAGTCCTGCAACAAGAACAGTTTCCACCGTGTAGGTGATTTTTAAGAATTGCTTCTCTCATGGGGAATAGCCATTTCCCCATGCACTAACATATGGTTTTCTTAGACTAATTTGAGAAGAAAAGCTGCTCCAGAAGATTCAGACTACCACATTAGTTTATAACCTTAAAACAAAGCAGGAAGTACAGACCAGTATGAAGCCTAGAAAAGGAATTTAAGGTACAGAATGTAATTAAGAAGTAGTTACTTGTATAGATGTGGTTTGTTAAGGAAAGGAATAAATCGGGGAGGAGAAAGATCTTTACATCTCACATTTTTTAAATAACAGTTTCTTGTAAAAGAGAGGAAAGGACTAAGTTGGCAAAGAAACAAAAGAGAAACTAGAGTGAGCAACACGATGGGGAGGAAGGAGAGCTTTGTGGTTATAACACTCAACAAGGACTGCTCAGTAGATCTGGGTTCACTTTCTTGGTCTCCCAGAGGCTTCTCGTCTTTGAGCAAGTCACATCTTTGTACTTCAGTTCTCTCTCTGTGAATTAGTGGAACACTTCATTTGGGCTGAAATATCTTCTGGGCTGGGCTTCTTCTTCACCTATGTGTACCTGTTACACATAGCTGTTATTTTACAAATAATACATCCTAATATCCTTAAAGAGTTTTGATGAATTTGTATGTGCTTTTGTAGAGTTCTTGTTATAAACTGGCTTTTGATAATCCAGTAACAACCTGATGGTGTCATTTTTCACAAGCCCTCAGTACAAAGTCTCTCATGAAAGTGAAGAACTTCCACAGAAGCGGATAAGGAAATATAGCAGGAAATGCAATTACAAACACATCAGCAAATATATCCAGTTTTGCGATGTAGGGAGCATTTATTCTTCTCCTGTACCACTTGGAGTAGTTTTTCGATGTACCAATCAAGTCTTATCATTACAAGAGCTGCAGCTTAGCCTTACAACACCTGTCAAAGTGTAGAAAGGGAAAGCAACACCTTCCATTAGTGGACAGGTGGAACTGAAGCACAGGCTGAATTCAAACTCAAATTGCCTGGAAACTTAGCAAAAAATACAGGAATAAGCTTACTCTCCTTAGACTGTGCATTACTTTACTCCCTGAAAGTTTACTTCAGCTCACCTAACTTTAGATGAAAAAAACCAGATGCAGTAGAAAATTCCAGTGAATGGTGGAAGGTAGTAATTTACCCTAGCATCTAAATCACCATCACTGGAGAAACACCTCTTTTTCCACTGAAAATACAAAGAACCTCAATGAGATGTTCAAAATTATGTAAGTAATTTGCTATACCTTTTTTTTTTATTGTATATTTATTTCTTCCTCAGAAACAATCTTTGCTACAGAGCAGGGCTGTTAAATGCCACAATTCTGACTTAGACATTGATGGTATTACTTCTATTTTGATAGTTGAAATAGATGTTATAATTAGATAATTTGTCAAATCCCAGCCAAGAGATATTCTGAACTCAGAAAGCTAGAAAAGTGAAGGAAAAGACCTTGAAATACTTGATTTTTTCCCCCTATGAATCCTAAAATACTCTCTTATGTAACTTGGAAATTTTAAATGCATTGCTGATTGTGTGAAACTGCTTTAAAATTCATTAATCATTAACAAAAATAGGATGGCAGGAAAAACGTAAGAGTGAGAGAGAGATGTTACCAACATCAGGGGGAAAAAATACAGAAATTTAGCTGTATGCCATGCACTTTCTCACACATCCACTGTGTTGTCTAGAGCTCTCTTGGTTTTAAGGTAGTCTAGTGTTGATAATTCCCATTTTCTGTTTTTTTTTTTTTCTTACAATTATTTTATCTAAGCTACAGTGTCCCTGCTATCAGAAGCATTTACTTTCATTTTCACTTCATGGCATTTTGAACTAGGCATTTAAAGTGTCTGAATCACTGCAGGTACATGTGGATTGCTTTCAGTAGTGTGTAGCTGCTCCATTAAAAGGAGAAAAAAAAAGGTGCTATAATTTTGTATCTTGATGTATCCCTTGATGTAGTTTTTCATCTGCCACCAGACTGGTTTTACTGTTGTTGATATCCCTATGCAAAATATAAGAAGAAATAAGCTGA
>VZTT01019271.1:4911-26389 GCA_013400855.1 Buphagus erythrorhynchus | reverse complement strand
TGTTTTTGCTTGTGGTTGTTGTTCTTTTTAAATATAGAGTAAAAAAAAAAAAAAAAGAAAAAAGAAAAACAGAAAAAAAATCAAACAAACCCCAAACCAAAAATTTTGCAGATTTTCCTCGAGATACAGACTTCATCTTGGCTGAAATTGGCTTTGTCTTGACTGAAGTTGTTTTGATGTTGCATTTCTGCGACTACTTTTCTGGTTTCACTGCTTTTTGAGGTCTGAAAGCTTGTGGGAACAGCTGATTCCTAGCCCCAAGGTTGCAGTTCAATCCCTGTATGGAATTCATTTAAGAGCTGGACTCAATGATCCTTATGGGTCCCTTTTAAATCAGAATATTCTGTGATAACTGATTTTTTTGTATACAGATTCTAATTTAATGCCAGTCCTTGTATCCTTGCAGTCTGTCATCATGTTTCATTTTGCCCGGGTGTGCTTTCTGAGCATCCTTGTATCTTTGAGGAGGGGCTGATGATTGAAGACATGCATAGCTCTGAAGAGCTTTTGTAATGCCGTTAAAGCTTTGTTTTCTTTTGATAAAAACTTCACTTTGGTACAAAAGCAACCTGTTCAGACATAATTGAGGAAACTTCTACTAAGCAGCTCAATGAGAAGTCATGGACCTGGAAAGATGGCTTTTGAAATTTTTAAATGCTTGCTATTGTACAAACCCATCACTGTGCTTCATGGCATTAGAAAGAGCTTTATTTTGTAATGGAGCTCAGAGTTTGCAAGGGGAAGGTAGGGATGAGCAAAGGAGAATGGCTGGGACTTACCCAGAGAAGTGAGCATTGCCCAATGCAAATTATCTTAAAGAGAAAGGACTCAGAGCTGTCCTTTTGCTTCACCTCCACTTCATTGCTGGTCTTTTTCCATTACTACCCTTTTACTGCTCTAAAATTATTACAAGTTTCAGAATCTGCTATAAAGCAATGTATTCCTACTATTTATTGCTAGGCTGAATAACAAAGGAGAATGAAAAAGACAAACTTTACTTAAATCTAAGATTTTTAGTTTACTTAAATCTAAGTTCTACACCCACTCGTAACCTTTTGACTAATAACATAACTTCTGAAAAATCCTGCTGTGTGCAAGTGCCTCCATGCCACCCCACACACATTGCTGGGGTAGTCCAACTTCTGAACTCTCTGCAGGTAATTTTTGTCCAGTCTTCAAAAACACTTCAGCTTTTTGCTGAGATCTTGGTTAGAAGTCAAGTTCTGAAATTACTCTGGAAAGCGTTGAGAATGATGCAAAATAGGCAAAGTTGCATGTCAACTGTCCAGTTTCCTCTAAAGGGGCAAGTTAGAGCAGCCTTATGCTCATTGCACATTCACTGCCAAGGAAGCAGGATGGACTTCAACAAACACGTTTTCTTTGCTGCAGCAACTGGTCTAGCATAAGAACAGTAAGGTCTCCCCATACCTGTCTGTTACCTTTAGATTAATAGATGGATGTTAGATAGATAACATAATGACATTAATTTGAGGAGTTTTTTAATATCTGTTTGAACTAGATCATATTTTTCAGGTGTGTTTGATTTAAAGCTTAAAGGAGAAAACCCAAGCACATTTTCAGTTCATCACTTTTCCTATTGTGAGATGCAATAATTAAATTCAGGTCTATCCTGAATCATTTTGTCTATTGCCTGGAGGAAAAAAGAAAGGGCAAACACAACACCTAACTAAAGTGTTGCCTCTTCACCCTGTCTTTCCCTAGTGGCTTATACCTCCTCAGATAGCATGTGACCATGCAGTCAGTTGAAGTAGGATTTGGCACACCCGAGGGAGCAGAAACATCTGCTGCAGCAGTAGGATCTGCCTCCACCAGACCAGCTGGGGCTGGACTACAAAACTTCCATGGGCAACAATCTGAGGTATACACCACACTCTACCCCTAACTCTAAATGGGGGACAGAGGGGAGCACATGGCCGGAGGAATCCCAAAACTATGATAAATTAGCAAATGAAGAATACTATGAAAATGAACACTGGTAATCTAGTCCTGTTACTGTTTATCCAAAAGCACCTTTTCTCAGCTGCTAGCCATAGCATACTATCATGCCTTTACTAGCTAAATTAAAGAGCCCTCTACTGCTAAAAATCTGCTTGACAAATTGCTTAAGCTGCTGAAGTGTAAGAGTATAATAAGGTCAATTTGTCTAGCTAAAGTAACAGTCCTCCGTGCAGAGGCTCAGGTCAGATTAAAGGCTGTCGTGATTTTGTAGCAACTCTGGTTGAGGAAGGGAAATAACACATGTATGTCATAAAGTGCATTTATATTGATACACCTGCACTTGCATGTGATACCTTCCTGATACATCTGTCTGTGACAAACAAGGCTCCTCTCTGGCATGGTTACCAATTCCAGGTTTAGAACAGGCTTTACAGGAATGGAGATGAGACTTGTCTGCATGTGTGTTCTACACATCACATTGAAGGACATTGACCTGTTGGAGTGAGTCCAGAGGAGGGACACCAAGTTGATTACATGGATGGAGAATCCCTCTAAGGAAAGGCTGAGAGAATTGGGTTTGTTCAGCTTGGAGAAGAGAAGGCTTCAGGGTGACCAAACTGCAGCCCTCCAGTACCTGAAGGGAGCCTACAAGAAAGATGGAGAAGGACTTTTTACAAGAACATGTAGTGACAGGACAAGGAGTGCTGGCTTTAAAGTGAGAGAGGGTAGATTCAGACTAGATCTTAGAAAAAATTCTTTAGTGTGAGGGTGGTGAGGCACTGGAACAGGTTGCTCAGAGGGATTGTGGATGCTCCATCCCTGGGAGTGTCCAAGGCCAGGTTGGATGGATCTCTGAGCAACCTGGTCTAGTGAAAGGTGTCCCTGTCCATGGCAGGGGGTTGGAACTGGATGATCTTTAAGGTTCCCTCCAACTCAGGCCATTCAATGATCCTATGATTCTATGTCACCATCTTTCTCTAGGTGATTTTGCTATTGGGTTTTGTTTTCCTTTTCCCTACATTGCGCATCCTTGTAACAAAATGGCCTCAAATGACAGTGAAATAACTTCTATTAAAACTATGTGACAGCATAGCACAGTGTCAGTTTCAGGATTTTTTTTTTTTTTTAAAGCAAACCACCCAAACTAGTACCATTAGTCCAGACTTAGGGTGTGCTGTGACCTTATTTTAGCTTGCCAGTGCTGATAGACAATGTATTTGCCGTTTGTAGTCACTTAATCTACTCAGGGCCAGACTATTGCCCCTCTTGTGCTGTAAGTTATGCCACAGAGTTCAAAAGCCACACTTATGACAAAATAGCTTAAACCAGTGCTGTTGTGGTGACTCACATTACAAATCTGCTGCCTCTGAAACCTAGTGGTTGGTACCCTCACCTGAGGCAAAATAAAGGGAAACCTGTCACCTGCCATCATGGATGCTTAAGGCAAAGAGTTTAACTTAAAGCAGGAATAAAAGCAAAACACATTCCCAGTAATGTCTTCCAGGAGTTATGTCTGTACCTATTGAGGCTCAGGAGCTGCTGCTGTCAGGTGGAGTCCGAGGAAAGCAGCTGAGATAGAGCTCCCAGGCTGCCTAATGTCTGCTAGGGGCTGTCAGACTGCTTTAGCTCTGTTAGTAACACATTATAGTTTAAAGCTTCTCACTTGTGCCTTTTAAATGTCATATCTGAAATCCTCTGCCCAGTCACTGGAAGCAATCTCAGCGGCTTCAATAGACAATAGTGATGCCAAATTTCGAGGTGACCATATGTTATCTCTGTATCTGCACTTCTGTCTTTGCTGCTGTTTGTCAGTGCCTGTGCACAGAAGATATGAAGGGCAGCACCTGACTCAGTATTTCACAAGGACACATGAAAACAGTTAAATACATCTCAAAAAATATTTCTCCTTTTATCCAAGAGGATGCAAGGATTGCAGACAAAGGTAAATCAATAGAAATGCAGGTTAATATTCAGTTTCTAAAAATATTACTATCTTCAGTCAAAATGTGGTGTGGATGTCAGAGCTGTTTGCGGGTTGTATCTGATGGATGTGAACCACACGGTGCAGGGCAGGAGGAGGACATGGCAGAGAATCAAAGGAAGCCTCTTGATGTTTCTCACAAACCTGGTATGTGTCCTGAATAGTGTCTGCCTTCACATTCCTCTTCCATCACTTTTTCATGAAAGAATAAACTGTTTTGGACAGCACAAAAACCACTGTGGTCCTGTGGTAGGTTTGAAGAGACAGCCCAAGAAGGGATGTTTTCAGGTGTGCCATCCCAGTGGCAGCTTCCCTGAAATGTGACTGAGTGATGATGCAGTCTGCCTCATCCACTCCAAAATTAATATATGGTGAAGGAGTACTGCAACCAGTGAAAAAAAATAAAGCGCAGAAGGAAACCCAAGAATACCTTAAATTGAGTTCATTTTTTCCCCCTCTTATTAAGTTGAACCATTCTTAGCACACAAATGTGGATGTGCCCTTGCATTTAGAATTCACTTAAATTTATCTGTGGTTGTGACTGTGGGTTTCCAAGAACACAGAAAAGCAGCTTGTACCATGCAGTTGACTTTTCAAACAATGTATGAGAAGCACTCCCCAAAAGAGAAGTCTCAGCACCAATGTGGCCTAATTCTTTTGTTTCCTGTAAGAAATCTGTAAAAGCCAGTGATAGTTAAGAAGCTGATTGGATTTGATACGCCTTCAGGATAAACCTGAGGCCACTGATGACTTGATTGAATAGCCCCATCACTGTACATCAGTAGTATTTGGGAATTCATTTTGCTTTCCCCTTTTAAGTCACTTAAGTGGTTTAAGCTAAGTTGTTTCTCTGATGCCCTCTGTAGACAGTGAGGAGCCTGAGAATCTTTGGAAAACCTTCCAGCCCTGTCCTTCATTCTGCTTTTCTTCACATGCATCTAATGGCCTTAGTTTGTGGATAGATAGATAGATAGATAGATAGATAGACAGATAGATAGATAGATAGAACCTTGAAGTTCTTTCCTATTTAATTCTGGAAAACCTTTTGAGGGATAAAGAGATATGGAGAACACAAGAATGAAGCTATTACATGTGTATGTGTGACAATTTAAAAATTCTAGCAGTACTGTATATAAAGTATATAAAAAGTATATAAAAAGTATATAAAAAGTATATAAAGTATATAGGGTATACAAAGCAAACTTCCTTCAGGAAGTTCAGTATTCCTTCTTCCCCTAATGAGAAGTGTCCACTTTGCCTTTTCTCTCAACTCTTCATTGAAAGATCCCAAGGAAAAACCAGAAGCATGGCATTTCCCCTCATATGCACGGAGAGTAGTGAGAGCCTCCAGGCTTGCTGAGAGAACCTAAGGGGTCTGGACTTGAGCCCTTACTTCAGCAGAAAAAAAGGAGAGCAAGGGGAGACTGAGGAATCTTGTCATTGAGTAGATAAGAACTCAACACTTAGTCTGCACAAAGCTAAACATAAGGGAAGTTTCCTGTAGTTCACTGATGCATTCAGACTTTGAGGATATGCAAAAATTTGGTCTAATAACCTTCAGAACAGAAGTATAGCAGCTATTTCAGGTCGAGAATATTACACTGCTGTTGGTTTTGTATGGTGCAAACAAATAACCATGTCCTGAGAGAAGAATCATTGTATTCAGAAGGTATTTATTTTTTACTGTGAGAATCCTTACACATGCACTGTTTATTTATCTCTTCAACTGCAAGTGCATCTCTCCTTCCCAGCTAAAATTTTCCATGTGACATTGTCGTTTAGCACTTCGAACAGTGTTGGTAATATAGTACATCTGTCTTGAATGGGATTAAAATTTGGTTTTACATCTCAGTCCTCTTTTAGACCTTTAACAATAACAAAATCACAAATTCTGGGCAGAATACAAATGTATTTATATTTTCTAAACATTCAAGATATTTCAGGGCTCCCTAAGAACCCAGCACCACAGCAAGAACCTTGTCAAGAGATAATAAAGCACCCATCTTGAATTAATTCTGATCTAATCAAATCTAATTTGACCTGATCTGATCTAATCTAATCTCATGTCTCTCCAACCAGTAGGACTTTGTTATCTGCAGACATGATGCTCACACAATGGATTGGGGAAATACTCTCTGCTTTAGACATAGGTATTTTAATAGCTGGACTGATTGGTCCTCAAATTCTGGTTTCATGGGATTATGCCATGGAAAGGGAGGCAGATTGCTCTGGCATTGGTATGAAGTGTTTGCATCATGTCTAGAAGCAGCAGGTGTGGTTCTTTTAGGTGATCTGCCCCTCTGCAGAGAGTGAGAGTAATTTTAACAGTAACAGCTAGGCTGGTCTAAGGAAAATCGCAAGGGGAGGCAATTTGTGTTACTAGCTCAAGTGATAGCTGGAAAAAAGGGATAATCTTTCAGAAATATCAATTTTTTTTAAATTATTTTCTTTAAAGTCTTATAAAACAATTCTTTCCAGCTGTCTTAATTGCTCTAGTAAAAATCATTATTTACCCCTGGAGAGTTTTCCTTGCTGCTGTATTCTTCTGTGGTTTCTCCATTTCCTCATTTCTAAAGAGCTGACAAGTCACTGAGAGATATGTCAAGTCCCTGGGGGGATATGACAGACCTACAGGGACACCATCTTCATGCTCAAAGCGGGCAGGTTCTGGTTAAATACTGTGTGGACATCATGATGGCTTCCACACATGCACTGCAAATCTGCAGGAAACATCCAGAGGACCTGCATTTCCTACTGGTTTTGCACTTTGCTATGGAAAAGCACAGAAAGAGGATTCTTTATCCCAGATTTTACCTGACTCATAGTCAAGCATATGTGTAAATGCTTTGCTGCTCTGCCCTTTGTGAAGACTGTTTGCTGACCCGAACCCATGGCGTCCTAGTCCTTCTGTGCAATAACGTAAGCGAAGATCTTCAGCACGAGTCGCAGTCTGTGCAGACGCCTTGTCTGCGTCCATCTGAGTCAAAAAACAGCGGCAGGGAAAATCCCTGGGACGGGAACTCGGTCATCTGTGCTGCTCCCTGCTCCAAGCAGGCAGCAGCCCTCCCAGCAGGTTGCAGGCAGTGCTTGGGAGCCAGCATGGGCCATTCCCAGTGACCAGACCGGAGGCAGGTTTTGGAAAGGGAGAGCAGCCGGTAGCATAGACACAGGTCATACTGTGCTGGCTGGCCTCGGTGGCCAAAGGCAGTCCCTGGCAGGTTGAATTTAAAGCTGTATAGGTGCAAGTTTTATTTAAATCTGTACAGGTACGGCTGTAAAGCTGAAATGTCTTTGGGTGACAGTGGGATGGCAAATAGTGTCCCCGTGCCAAATATTGATGGGTGTTTAATATACACTTTGGGCACATGCTGTGACTGGGGAAGATTGCCTACTGATGTTGTGTGAGTGCTCCTGATTCCTGCAGTGCTGTGGTGCGGGATGAGCACAACAGAGGAGAATCACAAGTGTAAAGTGCTTTAAAGATCACACTCCAGCAACTCTTACCAGGAAAATACTCTTGATTTGAAGTGTGATTTTTTTAAACAGCAGTTCTATACTACCAAAAGCCTTTTGTAGATGCGGTTACACTAAGGAAAAAGTAAAAGCAATGACCAGTACAGCTTCTTTAGTTTGGGATGTCCCTGTGAGCTGCACTGTCAGAAGCCTGGTGCTGTAGGCAGAAGCAGTTCCTCAGGCAGAGGGCACAGCCAGTGTTACCTGGTCTTCTTCTTCTAGTGCAAATTTATCCACCCTTTGCAGCACTAATGAATTTTTAGTTATAAGCCATTTTTGCATCAATTCCTATGGGTAGTTGTAAAGAGTTGTCTGTTCCCAAACTGGTGTCAATTCCAGTGACCCTTCCTGCCATCAGCAGTGATGGGTATGGTCTGAGCACCCAGAGGTGTTGAGGACTGCCTCCTGCCTCTTCATACCTTATCTCATGACCATTGCCACTTGGCCACATGGCGCTATCACTCTTTCCTGGTGGACAGGATCAAATCCCTCACTAAGCCTGCCCCGGGGGGTCAGTTACTCTGAATTTGCATTGCAGCAAAATTACATTGCTCAATTTTTCACTCTAAACTTAGGAATAATAATTATTCTGAAATCAGCCTGGAGTGAAGACAGAAGTAAACCAAGTTTAGAACACTTCATAAAGAGAATTTAAGGCGGGTGGCTTAGAAGTCTCAATAAGATGCCTAACATCAAGTATACAAATCCCTCTCCTTGTCCAAGGAAATTCTGTGTGCTGTGGAAGAACTTCTGGAAATGCACTATATGTAGTATAAGAAAAGAAAAAGGCAGATCTGAAGTGACACAATGACTGACTGGTACCATATTCTATTATGGATTGCATAGGGTTTACTGTACAAGCATCATCGATCTGCACATATGTACACTCCCTTGTGCCTCTGCTATTAGCAGTAGAAATTCACATGCACACACATATTTCTACTACAAAGCACACAGGGCTTAAGAGGAAAACTTGTCTATAAGCAAATTGGGCAGTGTTTGGATTGCACATTAACAGTGCTGTAGGGCCATCAGTAAGTAGGTGGTCCCAGGAAGGAAAATAACTCGTCCATTATATTTCCTGTTTCTGAAAGGAGGAACTGATATCCCAGTGCCAACACACCACTGCCCCAAGCTGGCAAATGTCTCTGCATGTGCAGGAGATAGGGCACAGCAGGGAGCTGTAATGCTGGCACTTAGTGGATTGCATGTCAGCCTTCTCTCAGTGGGCTCTGCAAGTCCATCAAGGGCACAGATAGAAGAGAAGGGATTTGCCACTTACTGAGAAGCTGTGGGAGCAAAATGCAGCTACATGAATGCTTTTTTCCTCTGCAATAGACATGGTGTTTGGAAAGAGTCTCAAGAACAAAGGGTAATGGGAACCATTACCTGTCCCATGTAAAATGTTGGCCCTGTAGTGTAACAAAGCTTTTCAGAGAAGACTAGTTGAAATTATTTGGGCAGAATTCTTTTTTTCTACATGCTCTCTGTATAAGAGATGAAAGATTGGTCTGTGTTTGCTCTCAGGTCAGGATGCCACTATACCAGCAGACTGGCAGATTCCCAACAGAAAGATACTGCCCACCTTGGAGAACTTGAAATCTGTGATCTGAAAGTCAGACAAGAAGCTCTGAACAAAGATACAGGTCTGTCAAACAGTCAGAAACAGTGGGGTGTTTCTGCTTGGTGCTCTAGCAGCAGACCTAATGAAGAATAATGGCTTGGGAATAACATTGTTGCTTTTTGATGTAGTTTTGTTGAAATGCATATCAGCAAAGCACAGAATTAAGTATGACAAGGGTGAGTGAAGGGAATTAATTAACCTGGTCGCAGTTGTTTGAGATGCAAGGGACGAATCTCAGTGATGAAAGGGTTACAAGCCCCAGGCAGGTGATGACATGTCTGTTGTGTGGTGGTCTCAAAGCTGGGCTGAATTTGTTTCTAGCATTTAATGTGGCTTAAATGTATCCTTAAGCTGGGCATGGTTAGGGAAAATGGCTCTTGAATTAGAGCCATCGCCTTTGCCATCAAGTCCTGGCCACAAAATCTGTCAATGAAACAGCAAATTAGAGAAGGTGTAGCTACCACCCTAGTCCAGAGAAGGCTGCATGGCTACAAGCAGGTCATGCAGAGAACTGAACAAGCTGCACAAGCCTCTGCGTGGCAGGGCTGCTGCGCTGCAAGTACAGCAAGCTGCCCTTGCTCTCACTTTTCCTGGCCCTAAACACCTAAGGTCTGATTCTTCTGGCTCTGCACTCTGCATAGTCATTAACACCACTTTGAAGAGTTGGGTTAGTGGGTGTAAAATACTACCATTTAGTAAGGCATCATTTTACCACCACTTCACAGCCCTGTAAAATGAGAATCTAGGCTATGAAGCAGCAAAAACCTGAGCCCCAAGTATTCACTTCATTAGAGAATCCTTTTCTGTGTGAATGGGAAATAACAAGGGCAATTCCATCTGTCCTGAAATTACACAGGCTGCCTGAGTTTGGCCTGAGATTTTAATGGAAGACCAGAGCAATAGAATAGAAAGAATATTAAATTAATATGCAGTGCTAGTGGATTTGGAGCAGGGACTGAATTTTACTTCCCATTTTCCTGCTTTTGTGTGAAACTTCAAGCAATATCTTCTCTACTGCATTTAAAATAATTTGTATAAATAATAGATCCAAGGACAAACATATGTATGTAGGTAGTGTAAATACGTATTTGGAGATGACACTATTCTCAATATGTTTTCCAGGGAAATTCGATTCGAAAAAAAAGTATTTTGCCCTTTCATGTGGATTCTCACACTCTTTGCATGTGTCTTGCCTGTGGAAGGTAAGTACTTAATTTTTTTTTCTTTCTTAGTTTAGTTTGGGTGCTTTTTTTTTTTTTTTTAGGTCTTCTTTGCCATAGGCCCTGAAAATAATAACAAAAAATACTGTGGCAGTTGCTTCTGTGTGGCTTGCCAAAGGGGTGTTAAGAAATTTTTCTGGTTGTTCTGTATGTGTGAGCTGCAAAGAGGTGATAAATTGCTGAAGGAAATTAAAGCGGGGGGTTGAAGCTCAAGTTTTGTACTCTTCTGATTCGGGCAGTCTGGATTATAAGACGCTGGTTTTGATAGAAATCAAAAGTTTAGTTTCTCTAAACCCAGGGGTGCTGCAAAGACAGATTAATAGATAAAAACATCATGCAGCCTCTGTTGCTCCCTGTTTACTCCGGGGCATTTCTAATAGTGGCAATTCCCAGAGCAGGGCTCTGCCGCTCGACCCTTGCTGCTGTGTGGAGGCACCCAGCCCGTGTGCCCATCCCATCAGATGCTGGCTCCTCCTGGGCCACTGCCTCGCTGACAGCAAAGGAGGTTGGCTATCAGCTCAAAATTTGTTTCTTGGATTCTTTCAGGGCCATTTAACCGCAACTGCTTCTCAGGGAACGATGCTTTGCTGTGAGCGGGGAAGTTGTGGCTACCAGTTGCGGCTGCTAGCTGGCCACAGCTCAGCTATTTTGCTTTGTGCTACAATGGCCTGAGTGTGCCCACCCTTTCCAAAATGAAGATCTTTTTCATTTATGCATTCAGCTGTGGTGCCGGCACGAATCCATGTGAAGAGGTTTTCTTTCTTTCCCTCCTTCCCCTAAGTTTAAGGTTGTTGTAATTTTACCTTCAGCATCATCAGCTGAAGACCAGTAATGCTGGCTCTTAGCTAGAGCTTTGAGTCCAAACATATTGCAATGTTCCATGAAGGAAGAGAAGTTTTATGGACCCTGGGTTGCAGATGGGAACACCAAGGCATGGGGTTGTGGCAGGCTGCATCATTATTCAGCAACAGGCAACAAAGCTTGGCCAGGCTCAATGATGGCTCAGAGCAGTGTGCAGCTACACTGCTAGCCAGGACCTTCAGTCATCACTACACCATCTTGCCTTAAACCTACCTGAAACTTGCTTCAGCCCCAGCTCTGACACGGCCTGAGAGCTGCCCACAGCAGTGTGTGGGGTTGCACAGGCTGCTGTTGTCCTGTTCCACTGCTCTGGCCAGCTCCTTGGCCGCAGCAGCACTAGGTTTTGACCGGTATTTGCAGCCACACTTCACACGCCATCCCCTTTCTGCAAGCTGATTTTATCCTTCCTCAGTGGCTGTAACATGGGAGCTGGTGAGGTGTGAGTCAGCAGCTGCTGCCTGCTTTTGGGGTGAGAGCAGAAAGGCAGGGGCAGTAACACCTACAACACCCAGTGTGCCTCAGATGTCTGTAGTTCCCAGAGGTCCAGCTTACACATGTTTTCTTGGACTTGCTGCAACAGTGATGACCCAAGAGGAGAGTGGGATGTGCCTGTTGAGATCAGCTGCAAGTAGTGATGCACAGGGCAGGGGCTCCCCAGGCTGATAGACTGGAGCTGCAGTGTTGATGTCCCAAGTCTGCCACTTCCTTGTGACACTATCACTGCTTGAAAGAACCATACTTTTTGTTCATTTGTAAGGCTGTGAAAATACATATGTGCACAAACACATATCTGGGATGAGGCTGAAGTGAGATATCAGTGCTCAGGTTCCTACAGATGTGTGTGAGGCTCAGATACTGCTGTACCTGTGTTCAGCCTGGCATGGTGTATGGCAGCACTGCCCACCAAATGCTGCTGGGCAAGGGGTCCCAGTCGCTTTGGGCCAGGTTCAGCACATGCAAAAGGATGTATTATCTGGCTGTAGAGAGGCTGTATGAAAGAGGAAAGCACTGAGTCTGTCCTTTGTCTCTCATATGCCTTGGCCACATGAAACACCCCACAGTGCTGCTGCCTGCTGAGGAGTGGGCTGAAGGCCCTGTGTAGCAGACTGTGATGTCCGGCAGGTCAGGAATTGCCCATACAGAGTGTAGGCTCCAATGCAGAAATAGGAATCTCCTCCTTTCCTCCAGGAAACAAGAGTTAAGAGTGGAGGATTCTCCCTTTAACTTATTTGCCCCAAACCCTTTTGTTAAATAAATATTGTCATTTGACAAAGAAAAGCAATCCATTAAGACGAGCTTGCAAAGCCCTTCAAAGCAGCAATGGCAAAAATTGAAACTGAAAGCAACAGCATCTTGTCCTCAAATTGCATCCTTTGGCATTCACTTCTGAGCTATGGGACCCTGCGAAACACCAGCTGCTTGGGGGGAACCTGGTGGGGCAGGGTGGGAATTTCTGTGAGCACAGATGGTGGCACACTGATGCATCTACTACACTAGCACTGGACACAGTCATGGACAATTTTCAAGGGTCTGGGGAGACATGTCCAGCTGTGGAACATGATAAAAGAGAAGTGAAAAAACATGACAATGTCCAATTGGATGGTGTTGGGTCGTTCAGTGAGAGTTACAAGTACATGTGTAACCAGTTCACTGACAAGCCAGAGCTTACATCTTGCCCACGATGTGATTTATCTTACAGTTTCAAGCAGTAAACCAATATAACCAAAATTAAGTTGTTCCTTCACAGAAAGAAGGAAGGGAAGCCTTGTTTTTTCAATAATGTGTCAGGAATATTGCCCTCTGCCCTTGCACAATGCAGTGTAAACTTGCTTGTAATTTGTGCTGGAGGGGGGAAGTCAGCTCTCTGTCCATGTTTCATTGTAAACTTGCACTCAAAATCCTTTCTTGGCATTGATCCCAGCTTTGATAAGCCTTAGTAAACATTCATGACACCAACATTAATCCAGAGTGAGCTTATAGTTATTTGTTGTATTAGACACTAAAAAACAGTCACGAGGCCATGATTTGATAGTGTTATCTCGACACCTTGCGTAGAGATGCAAGGCTGATTTGGTGACATATCATCCTTGACACATGACACATAGAGACCATGCTTCAATCAACACGCCGTGCCTGTGGGCAGCGTGGTGTTACAGCCTCTGCAGGGGAATGCCACTGCCTGCGAAACCGCCTCTCCTGCAACTAGTGGTGATGGCAGGGCTGCAGAGATTGGGAAGCAAGAAACCGAGCCTGGTACTTGAAAATCAAATCCACCAAAATGTAACAAGTCTCTTGCGTGTTAATGTTGTTTCATTATTTGCAGACATGTCTAAGCAAGAGCCTGCTTTTCTTATAATTACCTATTCTGCAAATAAATTCAGGAGTAATGATCTTAGTAGCTCGGTTGGCCCTAGATCTAGCTATAAACACATCATAATTAGCATCATTTCATTTAAATTCTGCCCTAAATCACCCTGCTTATTTAAAGTCTAGTCATCCTGATTTACTTGAACACGGTATGCCCGTGTGATGCACCTGAAAATATAGGATGGTCATGAGCAATGGGTTGCAAATGGAGTTACATCACCAGTGGGGAAATGTGGTGACCAATAAAATTTTTAAGGTATGAAAAAAAATGTAGAGTATTATAATTTCATTAGAAGTGTAGTCAGGATATGTTTTCTTAAACAGTAGCAATCTGGTTTTGCTGTGACCAGAATCTGGCCTTAGCTGTCCATGGGCAAAGAAACAGCAGGTTTCATCATTGCCCCAAACTCATGTGTCTTCCAAGAGGGAGAAGAGGTTGTGACAAACCTTTCCTGGTGGTAAGTGCAACTGGTTGTGATGTGACAGCCGGCAGAAAATACAGGTGAAAGTGCTTCTTTACACAAACCAGAGTTCATGCCCAAGCTCCTTCTCAGTCCTGTGTTTTAGTGATGTGGATGTGCCTGCTGTACAAGGTGAGTGCTGACTTTTGGCTATACTAGTGGTAACAAAGGGTTACAGAAATGCTGAAACTCAAAAATACAAACATAAATACCAGGCCTCTGGCCCATCCACTGGGCATTTCTAATTGTCAGGTGAATGGATGAGAACTGTTGTGATAAATGTCATGTATCTTTTGGGCTGTTACACAATGGTGATCAGGAAAAAGGCAAAACACAGAAAGAAGAAAGCTGAGGCTGCCTATCTCTACTTGGGAAATAACAAGCCCTTCATTAGAAATGCCTTTCAAAATGTTATCTGGAATTTATACGATTAGGGTTAGTCTTGAAAAGATTGAGTTTTGAAGCATCACTGGTGAATATTATGTTGCTGCCAGGGCTTTGCACACACTGACACTCAGGTTCAGTGGCAGACAGGCAAAAGCACAGGTAAAAGCTGGACAGATGAGAAAGTGCTCCCATGCTCAGCCTGTGCCAGTTGCTGCTGTCAGAATGGCTTTCTGTCCTTGCGGGCAGCTGTGGGCTTCAGTTCAGAGTCCCTGATGTTTAATTGGCAAAGTGAAAACCATGTATGTATGTAAGTACTGGATTGCCCAGAATACCATTGCCAAGGGGCTGAAATACTAACATAAAGTGGGATTGATAGCAGTTCAATTTTCCAGGTTGCAAATTGTGGCAGCAAAGGCTTGCATACAATTCCCATCTCTCCTAATGCCTCCATATACAGACATACAACAATAAACCTCCTAAATCGCCCCGGAGGGTGACTTGCAGGAGTTAACAAATCCTCAAGGATTTACAGTGTAATATTCAGGCAATAGAGTTTGCAGAAACAACATTGATCCTGCAAGGAGAATTAAATTAGGACTTTGGTCCTATCTCTTTTTTTTACTTTCATAAGAAAACTTGCACATATTATGTAATTTTTCTACCTTTGTGGCTATTCTCACATGGCCATTTCGAGGGAGGCTCTTCTAATGTCTGCTTTAATGTCTGTTGCTAACTCAGGGTGGCAAAAATGACCCCATGGCATGTCATTAGCTCTGGTCATAGCTTGGTGTGTGTGTGCAGGTTTTGATTAGATACAGAGACTGGTAAATGACAGCAATTTTGCAAGCACTGTGCTACTGTGTACATGACGTGGGAGTTACTGTGGGTTATTGCTGAAATTTGCGGTGTCATGGGTAGTATGTAGGCATTCTTCAAAGCCTCGTGTACTCAGGAAAGTTTCAATGGTTTAACTTAAAAAAAGTTTCACACTGGGGAAAACTGTGCAAGTACTTGGTTTCAGTTTAAATACAATTGATTTTAATGTCATCTCTTGGGGCAGGGGTTTTTTTTTCTTTTTGTACTAAAATAAGTGGAATGAAATGAAAGGTGTGTGCCTACAAACAAAGCACTGGATGCCCTGGCACAGGTGTTGGGGCCCTCGATTTGCATAGAGACATTGTTTTTCTTGAAAGCCTGTCAGTCAGTTGGTCAGAGAGGAGTGCCAGACACATCCAGACACATTCTAACATCACAGTGTGAAGGATTTGTCTTTGGGAGCCAGAGCTGAGGCCACTGAGAAAGAAAGAGCCAAGAACAGAGGAGTTCTCTTAGCTGCACCTAATTCTGAGGATGTGCAAAAGCTCTTAGTCAAAGACTCTGACTGTCTATTTCCAACTTGGGCACCTTAAATTAAGCCTTCTCCTTTTTGTGTCCAAACTATTTGTCTTCCTTTTGCACAGCTCTCAGCCATGAAACTTTGACTTGGCAATACAATATTGCCAGGCTGCTGCTGCTGTGGGAAGAATGAACCACACTGAAAGGATGGACATGCTTGTGAGGAAAGCCTCAAGTACTTCCCACATAGGTGATGATTTATTCCCATGTCCAGTTAGCTGTAGTTTCAGCGCTTCCCACTTAAGACGATAAATTAAAGGATGTGCAAAACATCACACGGTGAGTTAAAGGCTTCCACCCAGTCAGAGGTTTGTCCCTCTAAACTTTGACCTTGTGTTCTAAGCCAGTGTCTTTGTAATATATATTTTTAAAATATATGGGCTAGCATCTTGCATATTTATTAATATATTGATAAATGTAGAGTCATTCTACAACATACACAGTAGTTACTTTTCAGCGAGGTCCTAGATACATGAAAGATTTTTGAAAAAGAAACACTTTTGACTGGTGGCAAGTTTTAAAAAAAAATAAAGCTGACTTATTACTTGAAGGAGAGAAAAGGCCATGAAACAGGTATTTTTACTCAGCAAAAGAGAAAATTTTTAGCTTCTAAATGTGCAGAGACACTAAATCAACTATCACAAATGTGTGCTGGTGATGCAGCCAACAACACTTAATTATCAGTTCTACAGGAAAATTAGGTGAGAAAATTACTTGTCTTTTTATATTTATTTTATTTATAAAAGAATCCAAAGACAATGACAATTCTCTCACTACAGCATGTTAGACAAAGATGGCTTGTCTGTCTTTTTCTTCTCCCACAGTGATACAGATTGATAAATCCTTGCACTCTATGAAATTTAATTTGTGTTACTCTTTTTCAAAGTTGGGAGTTTTTTCTACAGTGTCAAAGGAAGCTTTTTTGTTAGAGATGAAGCAGGCTTATCTTTTATAGGATCTTAGATTAGAAATATTTGAGATATGGAGACAAGAACTCCATTTGGTCTGATACACTGACCTTCTTTGCACCCTGTGTGCCATTGTTTTAGTGTGTTGATATTATTTGCTTAAGCATCTTGTTTCTTTCTTCCTCATAAATAATTTGGTTCAGCAAGCAATGTCTAGGCATGAAGATACTGGTCATATGAACATGGCTTGATGTATACTCTGACATGCCAGCCTGATTATTTCTTCCCCGTGTAAGGGCAGAAATCAGCAGCCACAGCTGTTGGGAAGAGGAGGGCAGAGCCGTGGATGGGACTCCAGCAATACCACAAGCCTGTTTTGTGGCCAGATATTTTGTATCATGAAATCACAGCCTCATGGAGTATGGAAACAACAGGATATGCTCCGTGTTTTCAGGACTAGTACTAAATTATATCAATTATTTGATTTGGACTATGCTAACCCTGGAGCACACAAGAAAAATTCCACACTTTGAAGATGACTTAATAGGTGATTAACTTTGTGTTCCAGATCAGGCCTTAGTTCCTTCATGCCTGGGTGTGTAATACAACAGGATTCTACACAGACATAGAGTCTCTTTGGTCCATGATCAGTCCCGTGTGGATGTCCTCTCTTCCCAGATGGATGGAGGTCACCTAAAAGCCACTGAAAACTTTTGTGCTAGCAAGACTGGCTTTCTCCCTAAGGAACTCTAGAGGACAGGATTTATTCTATTTTGTGTTTTAAAAGGTAACTTAGATGGCAATGGAAGAATTGTCTCAGACTGAAAAGGTACTGAAGCAGTTGGGGATGAGTGATGCCATGGGTGTTTTTTTTTCTTCCAACAGCAAAATGGACTGCAGCAGCACTTTCTTCCCCTCTGGCTGCTTGGTCCTGCCCTGCAACAGCTCCTAGTTATGACTGAGCAGAACTTTTTATCACCTAGGAGTCCATTGCCCCTAAGGGTAATCTTTACCTTGCTTTTGCTTTGCTATATTTAAGCTGAATTTGTTTCCAAATCCATTTGGATCCACAAGTGGATCCTTCTTTCCAAAGCCTTTTTTCGAGGCACTGAGTTGATCATTGGGTTATTGCTGTATTCCATTTGTCTTCAGCTGGCAGATTTCTTCTACCTTGTATCTACTAACCATGAGAAAGCTAATTACGTATAGATAATGTATAGGTGATAAGCAAACTCTGCTGTTGTGTAAATTCCTTTTTACTGGAAAATCAGTAAGAAACTTGAAAATTCTGGCCATCTGTATCACTTTCTGAGAGGCAGGTAAGGCATAGCAAGGTAATCTGTAGATTAAAAAGCCAAGCAGTTGACTGACTTTAAAATTACAGTTACAGTTATGGGGTATCAAAGTGAATCTGTGTTAAAAGTGGTCTATGATGGAGATCTCTTCCCTTGGCCTGTTGAATGCAGGTGTATCTTAGGACGTTAATTCTTCTCAAGATAAGTTAATGGAAGGTGGAAAAGCAGGAAGAAAAATAATTTTCTCAACATTAGGGTAAGAAATAAATCATCAGGAACTAAACTGGTATGGATGTCTCTGGTGCCCATTTGTCACCATGACCCAGTGTAGCTGCTACTCATGAAGGTGGCAAGAAAAATTCTGGCTTAAAAAATCTTACCACACATGTATGATGGAAGATCAAAGAAAAGAGAAGGGTGATCTTGAGAGAGGCCAGTCACCTATGTCTCAGCAGTCAGCAAGTTTCCATCAAGTATATCATTCTACACCAGCAGCAATTGCCTGTTCACCAGTGGGAAGGGGAGAGTGCCCCTGGGAGAGTGAGGCATTTCAAGGCAAGAAGATCATAGGCAGCGTCCTTTCAGGAGTGGCTTTGGTTTTGCCTTGAGTTAAGTAGGAATAGGTGATGATCACATATTTTCCTGATAATTTGCTAATAAACATGCAAGCAAGGGTCTAGTTGGCTGCTGGCATTGAGACCAGTTCTGGTGCTAGTGTGCCCAGCCAATTCCTCTATTTTCTAGGAGGGTACATGCCATTGGAGCCAAGGAAAACCTGTTCTCCTGGGACTCAGATCTAGCAGTGTCTAATAAAAGGCTTGATGAAGAAAAAATTCTGTAAGGTTTTTTTTCCCCTGGGAAATTAAGCATTGTATACCACAATGTGCCTGGCATATGGCTGACTATCCATGAGAGAACTGAACCCAGTCCCTGACTCAGCAAAGTACTGTAAACAGTGTTAAGTTGTTAAAAACAGGACTTAGGCACAGGTCTAAAGCTGGGCATGTGCTTAGCTGAGTCAAATTCATTTCACTTGTGCACAAAAGAGGTAAAACACTGAGATTTGTATTGTGACACAAAGCTAGTTTTTTTCTTATGTAAGCACTGGATCAAAAAATGGTAGCGAGCCTATTTTCCAGATTAATTCAATTTATTTTAGATGTGTGTTACTTTGTCTCTTCACCTTGCACATATCACTTGCAAATGAGACAAGGTTCACAAAAATTGATTTACAAGACCGAGTGCACAATCCACATAGTGAAATAGCTCTTCTGGCTGTTATCTTTATTACTTTTATTGTATCACCCTGTTCTGACTGCAGGAGACAATAGCCATATACTTTGCAGTGGATGGTAAATGAACTGACAAACAAACAGCCAGTTTTCTTTTCTTGGCTAATCATTTGAAGATTTGTTAATGTTCTAATGTCGAAGTGTTTCTATCCTGGTATGTCTCACTGTCTAGGAAAGAACAAACTCATTCTTGCCTGCCAGCATATAAATGTCCAATTCTTCTTTTTAATGCTAATGGTAGGTTGTACCAGAGAACCCTACAGCAACATTTTAAATCTTAAAAATCTAGTCTCCTTGATGGTTTTAGGCTATTTGCTTCTTAATTACTTTGCAAATTTCTTTGCTCTTGCATTTAAAAAAAAAAAAAAAGAAAAAAGATCTGAGATGCCATTTTTTCCAAACAGTGCTACTTTGAAACCAGAGACCTGCTTGTGGGTGTCATTCTATGCTTTCAGACATCACCACCTTTCTTTTGGAGGTTTAGAAATTGGTATGCAAATACCCAACACCCTTTTGCATCAACCTCATTAGAGCCAATAAACATTTCACTTTAAACATCAATGTTCCCAAATGGGAGGGTTGAAGATCCAGCCTGTTTATCTCTTTTCAAACAGGTGACTCCTCATTACCCTCTGAAAACACGGAATACAAAGCAGTCTCTCATCTGTAGCTATTACAGCCTGTGATGCAGTGTAGTCAGGGTTTATTTTCTCTCTTCCTTTGCTGGCCACTTGGCCATGAAATTCACACACACTCTCTTAAATATTCATGCAATCACACTAGTGTCTTAATATTTGCACTAATTTCATTTCTCTCCACTTTGCATTCAGCATAGAAAACTCTTCAGACCCTTAACAGTGAATGTGGGGGACAAGCAGCAGTGGCAGCTGGACAGACACCTCATCCATACACAGTTCCACTGCAGCTGGGTCACCAGCAGGAGCTTTTACAGAGTGTTTGTGTGAGGGGAAATACAGGTACAGTGAGGCTGAATGAAGGACATGCTGCAAGGAAGAGCAACGGCATGTAGTGCTAGAACTAAAACAGAGAATTGAGGGTTTGTGCTAAGCTTAAAAAGCAAAAATTTCTCTCTGCATCCAAGAAAGAAGCATGGCTTGCTGGGTAGAGCAGGCAGCAGTCAGGACAGAGGTGCCATTTCTGACTTTGTTACTGGCTGTAGCGAGACTTTTGTGATGGCCCCATTTCCTGTCTTTAACATGAGGGTTGTACTTGCTAAAATGGCAATAACCAATGGCTCTGCAGGAGATTTGGCTGACAGGCACAGGAAACTACTAGGGATCTCTTCTGTAACTCATTATAGATTGTAACTACACTTCTTCAAAGTCACTCAGATAAAGAATTAAATGCCTGGATTAAAAAGAAAAACCAAACCTACCAAATTTTAAGTTCATTTTTAATATGACAGCTTTTAAAAGCATTGGGACATACCACAGAATTTGTTGCTCTTCCAGAATTCCTTTTCTTGCCAAAATAACATATGCAAGAAGTGTAAGTAGGAAGAAGAGGGAAGACTGTGCCCCTTCTCCTCCCTCACACTTGGAGCCAACAGCTGAGATTCAAATGCAAATGCCAGTATTCTCTAACTCTCCAGGAACTTTTGAGTCTTGGTGTCTTACACCTATGTGACAACTTAGGCTAAATTAAAAATCAAAGAGATTTCCCCTGGAGTAAGGTACTACTTGTTATGAGTGAGGATATCATAATTGGAGCTGCCAGGAGGTTTATGAACTCCACTTGCTGAAGGAGGCTTTGGGACTCTGAAGCACCGAAGTCTGTATTTTCTGTCTGGAGTTACCCCAGCTGCTGTCCTCCCTGAGCCAGATGTGTAAAACCAACAAACATGCCACAGATCCCATTTAAATGCTAATAGGCGTCTCTCTTCTCTGTGAACTTGGTAGAGCTGGGGGCTGAGACTGTGCCCCTGCTCTCATCCTGCTGCTGTGGTGGCTCCTAGGTAAAAAGAGAGGCAGGTCCTGGATGCAGGTGTTCTTTGTAAGGGTGCTGTGCAATCTCCTTGTCACATCTTGTCTAACTGGAGCTGCCTGATGTTGACAGGTCAAGGTCTCAGCTGTAGCTGTGAGTCTGTGCACTTCAAAGCTTTGATTGCCCCCTGCTTTTTCCTCACTGTCCCCTAAGCACGTGCCCACTCATTGTAGCTAAGGTGGTAAAGTGGGGGAAAACAGGCCTTTGGCAG
>VZTT01019270.1:18308-34490 GCA_013400855.1 Buphagus erythrorhynchus | reverse complement strand
CTAGTGGAGTGGAATCTGTCCCTGCTCATGGGGCTGGAACTAAGTGAGCTGTAATGACTTTTCCAACCAAAGTCATTCTATGATTCTGTGATTTGATTCTATGATTTTACCATAAGGTAACCAACAGAAATGGCTTCAACTAAAGTTATAGATAGAGATTAAAAGGTGATTAGATGCTATGTGCAAAATATCTGGGTTTTTTCTGTTTTGTTCAACAAAAGAGTGTAAATGGCCCTCAAAATGTAGGAAAAAGCAATTAATTTCTACTTAAAGCTGCTATATATTGCAGAAGAGGGATGAAAAGGTTTCATATAGAAAAGAATGTGACCGACCTAATAATGCTCTATTACAAGAAGACATGCATCCTCTGAAGTCATTGATGTTGCATCCACTTGCCTTGTGACTGTGCTTCCAGAAATTCACTTTTACAGCTAAATCAAATATTTGGTAAATGTGTCCAGACTGTAAACATATTGTGTTGACAAGGATAACAGAAATCTGTATCAAAGCAGCTCAGTTACGAGCTATGTGTAAAACCAGATAGTTTAAAGCCAACAGTTTTCCAAATTTTTACTTTCTGGACAATAGGGGTAAAACATTATAATCACATTTTTCTCTGAGTTTTCTCATGGGCTGTCTTCAAGCGCTTCTATAAATGAACAGGGTTTTTCAAGTCTTGTTCCTATAGACAATCCCATTCTATACATGTGCCTAGTGATCATTCATGTCTTGGAAGAGGTATGTTATAACTAGAGTTGTGCACCTCCTGGGAAGTTTACAGCTTGGGTAAACCAGCAGCAGATTTCTTCTGCTTGCAGCAGCACAACCCAGTGAAATTTAGGCTCCTTCCTTGAAGCCCAGCTCCTCTCAGTGTTTTCCAGAGACTGGACATCCTCAAATAGTACAAAAGAAGGCCAAGAGAAGACAATCTACCTTCAGACATGTCGGCATGTCTGACCTCTTCCAGAAAGCTTTCAAGGCACCTATGTGGTCTCATTATATGCTAAAAATTACCAATGGAGCAGCCTAGTAAAATACAGGTGTGCCAAATACTTCTCATAGCAAGTAATATTATGAAAAAGTCTGGACTTCCAAAGATTTATAAATATGCATCAGGTCCCTAAACATAAAGCCATAAGAAACCAAAATGCAGGGGCTTCTTTTTAAGACAGCTGTAAAGCAGAAGGCCATATTCAGAGTAAATGTAAACATGTAAACATCAGGAGAACCAGCTTAAGGTCAAAGTTGTTACAGGACCTCACAGAAATGCACACACTATCTGGGGAGAAGTAGGGATCCTGAACTGCCCCACAAAGCCTGGCCAAGGGGCTCCCTTATGGCTGAACTGAGGATGGGGAGCAGCACAGCAGCACAGGGATTGTCACTGCAGCCTCAACTCCACCCTATGCTTTTTTTCTTGCCTGTTACTCTTTTTCTAAGTCCACATGCTAAGAACTGTCTAAGCCTCTGCTGGGTCACTGAGACATGAATCTCACCTTTGCTGGATATTAAAAAGCCAGTCTATTGTCATGGGTCTGTGTTTTGTGGGACACAGTGGAGCCACAGACACTCCCAGTGGAGACTTGCCTCAGGAGATTGGCATCACAGTGAGCACAGGGAAGCCAAATACCATCTACAGATGCTCCCCAGGTTGCCAAAGGTGTGTTTTCATCACACAGTGAACATACAGTACTTTATTCCTCTGCTGAAATATTCCCAGATATATTATCATGCCTAATGTTCCCCTTTTGACCTCAAGCTCTTCTAATTACATCTGACTTCCGTAGAAGTAAAAGATTGTAATCCTTGCATTTACAGCGATCCTAACCAGATCAACCAGATCTTGGAGAACAAAATTGACAGTCTGTTTGCATTACCTGAATGCAAATTTTTGGGCAAACAGGGTTGTGTTGTCAGTAGCAAACTTCATCTCTAGTAACGTGAAAAAAAAGACAATTCTTGCACCAATCAACTATCCCAACTGCCCTGGGAAAAGGCAGCTGGAGCCTCACATTTCCTAAAAACCAAAATTAAATAATGTGACGTGAAGCCAGAGTCTGTAAGCAACCTTACAAGACATCTGAGACACAGGTCTCAGTCAGTCCTCTTCCCCAGTCCTGGCAACATCTTTGGATGAAGGGCATTGCTACAGGAGGCTGAGCTGTAGCCTGTGAGCCTTGATCTTGATGTTCATCTTCAGGATTTACAGACCAATAGCTCATGAGGGTGCAGAGACTCCTTTTTATAATAACAAACACCCGAGGAGCTGAGAAAAACAGAAAATATTTAATCAATGAGACCAGCTGCTTGTTACTCGTTGTGTGGTCAGGAGTTGTGTGCAGGTTACTTGTTGTGTGGTCAGGGAGGAGGTGGAAGGTGCTTTTTCTTCCTGTGGGGCTGCTGCAAGGCGTACCTTCAGGGGTTCTGACTCAGAAATCTTCATTCACTGCAAATCTTATTAAGTGAAGCATTGGTGCTGTTCAGCTGGCTAGGGCTGGACATCATTCAGTGAACGCTGACAATAGACCTAATGTTTCCATGTCTGTTTCTTCCCAGGAGCAGCCTGCCTGTCCATGATGTGTGATGCTACAGAACTTTTCACAGTATTACAAAGAGCACACTTGACACTGGTCAGCTGAGGAATCCACCCAGCTGTATGGGGTTAGAGAACTTCTTGAAGATTTCCTATAAGGGTCTCAGTTTCTCCTTCCACCCCTCCCCTGTGAGATCCTTGTTTATTCCCACACTTTGAGCAGCTATGCCCTGCTCCAGCACTTCAGAGAGAACAGCAGAATTACCACTGGCTGCAGTGGAGAGGGAAGTGCATGGAGCCTACTTCCAGCCTTTCTGTGTCTGCACTGCTGGGACAGGGCCAAGAAAGCAGCAAAGAGTAGGAGATCACAGTTGGTATGTTGTTATCAGTGGGTGTTGGGGACAATATACTGCTGATACTTTTGGTACAAGATACTATTGGAGTAGAAGTATGTTGCTATCTCTACTTAGTCTTAAACAAGTGATGGATGCCAGGAATGAAGGAAGAAACAAGTGACTGGGGACAGTGCTGTTAATGCTTTGTCTGTACTGGGAACTGTTTTCCTTTAGAGTAACACTGCACCCACATGCCTCTTGAAAATAGTATGAGAGAATAGCCTAAACAGTGCAATTCACTTCATAATTTTTCATGAAGATAGACAATACAGTTGATTTATAATTTACTGATCTGGTTTTGAGCTCACCTGTGTCACCCCAGAACCCAGATCACAGAAGAAAAAAGTTTGAACTCCCATCCTCTTGGGCATAACATTCTCTTGGGGCATTAGTCCCTATGGAAACAATCCAGTTATTTTGTTGTATTTGACAGTTTTACAGCCATCATAAACAACATGAAATGACCTTACTTTGAAACATTTGGGCACCTTGTCCTCTACTGCCTTAGGTCAGACTGAAGATAGGATGGAGTTCAGCATAGCTGAAGAAAACACTCATGTGAACATGCTCACAGCTTAAAAGCAATCAGAATTAAGGGCCATTTGTTTGTTGGGGATTCTTTGAAACTGCATTTCCCAGCAAAAAATAAGTCACTCCAGTCCAAACCTTTTGCTCAAAGCAGGGTCAATTCAAGAAAGTTGCTTTGATATTTTTTCTTATCTGTGAGAAACGACTTTGTTTAGATGCTCTCTTATATAAATATAATTTATATTTATATATAAATAACATAATAAAAATAACATAACATAAATAATATAACAGTGAAGTAGAAACCCAGTCAACAACCAGCTTCCTACATTTTTTTTTCTTCAAGCAAAAGTAAACAGAACATGGCATTTTGCCTTGTACAGTGCTGTCAGTTGCAGAAAGACCTCTTTTCTTTGGAGTGAAGACTTAAATATCCCTGTGCTTGTATTGAATAAAATGTGGTACTAGGTCACGCACTGCATACATATGGCATGTTAAAGGGCTGACTCCAATCAGATATGCACAAATACAAAGATTGTGGATTTCTGAGGCAGCCCAGATACTGAGGAACATGCCAAAAGGGGAGATTAGAAAGACAATGAAGTTTTACGTTTGATTTTAAGTTCTGTGGTGAAACCTAGAACCAGAAGTTTCAAAATATCAAGATACTGGATTTAAATAAATCTGCTGAAAATTGCTATACTTCTATTCAATTTCAACATACCCTGAAAACACTGAAATTCTGCCACCAAGTGCCCTTGAACTCCACTAGGACTGGAGGTCTGAAGGATCACCTCTGGGAGGAGGTTTATCCTTGCTGTCAAGCAAAAGATGCTCATACGAAAGGGCAATCAATCAGACATAAAACACACAGGGGGAAATTATGAAGGTAAGGTGACAGATGAGGAAACCTTTGGGATTGGTAAAAAGCCAAGAGGAAAAATCTATACATAGTTGAGAGAAAGAACACTGTTCTTGTGAGTGAGATCAGTGAACAAATTGCATACCATCTGCAATGCAGAGATACAAATAACTCACAGAAAAATATCCTGGTCTAAGGAATAAGCTTCTGAAAGATTCTGGAAGCACACTATTACCATTTGTAAGCAGGAATTTGCAAGGCTGAAGTAGTGATCTTCTCCTTAGTACAATGGGGAATAACAGCTAGGGTGGGTGGCTGGTGCTGGTGCTGCTGTGGTCTGGCTGGCTACAGGAGCACTGCTGGACAATGCTGAGCAGACAGCCACATCTGCCCCCCTCAGCAGGAGAAAAGCCATGGCCATGTGGGTCCCTGCAGCATTTAGTTAGCAGTGGCAAAATGAAAAGCTTCAGGCTGGATCTCTGAAACATTACAGGAAAGTCACTGCGTACTACATTTCAGGACCAAATAAAAAGTCACATAGGCAAGGGAAGAAAATGTTCCCTTGAATCAAATGTTAAAACACAGAAATACATTTCACCTGGCAGCTTGTTGCATTTCACTGAAGTAACTGAGTGGGCAAGTGAGTTCACAGCACAAGCTGAAAGGATGCCTACCTTGATATCTGGCTTGATGGCAATAATAGAGGCTGGATGAGGTTTCTCCTTGCAGAGAGACTGTAGGCACACTTATTCTTCATCCTTTCATTATAGAGAGAAAAAGAAAAGCAAACATTCAGGAAACCGAGTGACAGATGAAAAAATGGAAGATAAAGCCTTGAGGTAGCAGATCAACCTCTGAACAAGCATTGAACAGCTGCACATGTGCTTTACACAGAGCCAAATCTAGAGTGATGGAGAAAATTAGGGGAAATGGCCCATATTTTTTAAGTGGAAGTTTGTTGGACTGCAAATAGCATTTGAGGATAATGTGTAACAGATGGTAACTTAATGGGAAGGGAGACAGAAAGCAATTTACAGTATATAAACTGTTCTGTGAAATAGTAGGGCAAAAGAAAGTGCTGAAGGGATTAGGGGTAACTAGAAAATGGTACAGAGAGTGAAGGAGCTGTGGCCTGCTTGAGATAAATGAGAACCTGCATCTGTTGGTTATGTTCTGGGCAAAAGATAAAGAGACATAGATATCCACTGAAAATAACAAGAAAAGGGGCAAAAGGGACAGAGAACATTAGTTCAAGTGCAAAGTCAATGTACAGAAGACCAGTAAAACCTTAACTGAAGGAGTCTTTGTAGGAGTGCTCCATGCTTCACTGTCCTGTATCTATACTGCAGCCAAAGGAAGATGAGAAATCAGAACTATATAGGATGCACCTAGGAGTTAAAGAAAAGGAATGTTTTTAATTTACTGAATACTGTTGCTTTCAAATAGCCAGTGTAGAGGAGGTAATAAGAAAAGGATAGTACTATCTTCTGTAGCCCTCCCTTCATCTGCCTCTTGATACTACGATCTTTTAATTGCTGGGCACATGCAGAACACGAAGCCATGACATTACTATGGTGCTTGGAACATTAGGCCATACTTGACTCTTGATAGGATCATCAGACCAGGATCTCCATTAATCTTACTTGTAGGTCCCATGTCTTGAGGGAAAGAGAGAAAGACCTCAAATCATGGTCTCTCATTTCCCAGCAAGGTGCTCTTAGCACACAGAGATAAGTTGGGCTTAGGCAGGGACTCTTGCTATTAGGCTTCTCCAATTGTGTGAATACTTGAATTCATATTTACCTTGGAGAGTAACCATTTGTTAAGGCATTAAGTTAGGAGCAAGCATTAGCAAGTGAATATTTGAATATTAAAAATCCCAGAAATACTTCTGGGGTAGCCTAGCTGAAGAATTGAGCTCTAATAAGTGAAAGTGTAAGTAGGAGTTTTGAGATGGAGTGAGCAGCACTGTAATGCTAATGTCTGAAGACTGCAAAGGGAACCTAAGTACCACTAAACTAGAGTGACAGTACCCAGCCATGACCATCTCTGTTCCCAAAATCCATAACTGAGCAATGTCTAGGCTCTATATAAAACACACAAGGAGAATGTGTTGGGACACAAAGCTGGGAGGAGAGGCTGATACCCCAGAGTGCTGTGCTGTCCTTCAGAAGGACCTCAACAGATTGGAGAGATGGGCAGAGATGAACCATCTGAAATTCATCAAAGGTAAATGCACAGTCCTGCACCTGGGGAGGAAACACCCCAGGAATCGGTATAGGATGGGAGCTGACCTGCTGTAAAAACCTCATAGAGAAGTACCTGGGGGTTCTGGTGGACAGCAAGCTGTCCATGAGCCAGCAGAGTGTCCTTGTGGCCAAGAAGGCCAGTGGTATCCTGGGGACCATTAGGAAGAGCATTGCCAGAAGGTCAACGGAGGTGATCTTGCCCCTCTACTCAGCCCTAGTGAGGCCACATCTGGAGTGCTGTGTTCAGTTCTGGACTCCCCAGTACAAGAGAGACGTGGAGCTTCTGGGGCAGGTCCAGCAGAGGGCTACAAAGATGGATAGGGGACTGGAGCATCTTTCTTTTGAGGCCGAGTGAGCTGTGCCTGCTCAGTCTTAAGAAAAGATCACTGAGGGAGGACCCCATCAATGTCTATCAGTAACTGGAGGGAAGGTGCCAAGAAGATTGAGCCAGGCTCTGCTCAGTGGTGCCAAGCAATAGGACAAGAGGAAACAAGCAGAAACTGAGGCACAGGAAATTCCACCTGAATATGGGGAAGAACTTCTTTACTGTGCAGGTGACTGAGCACTGGAACAGATTGCCCAGAAATGTTGTGGAGTCTCCCTCACTGGAGGTATCCAAGAGCTGTCTGGACACCATCCTGTGCTGTGTGCTCTAGGATGCCTGTGCAGGGAGGTTGGACCTGTGTGGTCCCTTCTGACCTGACCCATTCTGTGATTCTGTGAATTATGTAACATCTACAGATCTCAGCCTGTGGAGACAATAGACAGTGTATCTGATAGACAATACCAAAGGAAGTACAGTTTTTAAGTATTGCATCTTGGTGTGTATCTTGCCCAGGCTGAGACAGCAGCAACTTTAATCCAGAACTGACATCTCTGATTCTTCCCTGAAATGCTGTTTTTTTTTTTCTTGCTACAGAGGAAGGAGAACAAGAAACTCAATTTTTAATTCAGAGTCTAGAGGTTAAGATTGCTAATTATAATGTGGTAGCCTGCCTCACCTTCCTTTCTGCAAGACAGCATTCCAAAAGTCTGGAGAAGAATGGATAGTATGAAAAAGGAAATGGATAAAACACAAAATTCTTGTGGAAAAGAGACCAGTTTTATTTAACATTTAAAATGGAATTAAATATCTGAGAGGCTATTTATTGGCAAAGTAAAACATGAAAATTAAAATTACTTTAAAAGCAGCAAGAATCATGAAGTTGTAGTCAACTGAAAGCAAAAAAAAAAGATGGAAAAAAAGCATTCAATAAAATTAATTCTTTATGTCTGTAGTCAAGAAATCTTCCTGCATCTCTTGTAATCTATTCAGCAGATATTTAGCTGAATGTAGAAGGAAACTAGCAAGCCCCGGCATGTGTTAATGTGAAACTCATATATTTTAATGGGTCTGTATTCACTTCACTGCATCTACAAAACTCCTGCTAATAGAAAGTAATATTATGTTAATGAGTAGTGCTAACACATTAAAGGCCTTACATACTTGTAACAACAAAGCCTTGAGAATGACACAATTGAGATTAATGGTGTCCTATGGATTCTCTTACAATCTAGAACTAACTTGTCCCTGTTGAAGTGCTAAATACTATTACTACAGCAGTCTGAGTTACAGTGACAGTCTAAAAATAACCAAAAAATGTTTTTTATTAAAAGATCTAGTTGTCAATACTGACTTATATCTATTCACATGGATACCAAAAGCTTTTTACTAAGATTTTTTCTCCTTTGACTCTGCAATTAGCAGCCAAACAGATTAAGATGATCCCACTTTGTCACAGAATCACAGAATCAGAAAATCACAGATGTGCTGAGTTGGAAGGGACCCACAAGGATCATGGAGTCCAGCTCACAGCCCTGCACAGAACATCCCCAGGAGTCACACCATGTGCCTGACAGCACTGTCCAAACACTTCTTCAGGCTGGTGCTGTGACCATTTCCCTGGGGAGCCTGTTCCAGTGCCCAAACATCCTCTGGGTGAAGAATCTTCTTCTAATATCCAACCTAAACATGCCCTGACACAACTTCAGGCCATTCCCTCGAGTCCTGTCACTGGGCACCAGAGAGAAGAGATCAGTGCCTGCCCCTCCTCCTCACGAGCATCTTCAGTAGAATTGTCGTGAGCCATGGATTTGTCATTAATGTCCTAATCCAGCCTGATGAAACTTTGTAAATACTGGAGACGAGCTGGAACAATGTATGAAAATAAAGTACAGTTTGTAACAGATGACAAACTAAAAAAAGTATTTAAGCAGTTTGCTTCTACATGCCAATAGTAAAACTAGCTCAGCTGTTAAAATACAATGCTTCTATAGAGAGGTTAGACTTCACAGTGAGAAACACATCTCAATTTACTAACAAAAGTCAAGACATTATTATTAAATGCCATCATATGCATGATACCATTTGTTGACCTGAAGCAGGCCTCCCATGCCATAGCATGGCAATTTAGCTATAGGATTGTGGACCCATTGTAGAAAAAGTCTTGTAGCTTTATATAGATATAAATAGATTTATAATAGAAAATAAGGTTCTACCAAGTTATGATCAAAGTTTACAGAGTCTCCAAGATATGTCAGGAAATTTATGTAGCAAAACTGTGGAATTTTCCCAAAATGGAGAAAAGGAAAAAACAAAATAAAGGCTTACAGACTGTTTTTTATCTGGTGATATTTAAAGTTAACTGAAAGTTGACTTCTAATAACAAATGCAAACTTACATCTCATTTGAAAATAAACATGTGCTTACTGTTCATCTCTCTACAAGATGTAGGAGAACAGAAGTACTGGTGGAGGCTGTATTTATTTGCCACAGGCCAGCTGCAGGCTGGACAGCCTGTCATAAGCAGGCTGAGGAAGGGCCACTTCTCTGGGAGAGGGGCCCCCACTTGTCTTTGCTACTTGTGCCATGAAATCTGAGGACTCAGAGACTGATGTCTAACCCCATTACATATTTCTCTTATAGGTAATTTTCCCCATTTGTCTTCAATCACTATGTTATTTCACTGTATTTTGTTTTAGTCAATGTCAGATAATGTTTTAGGCTTTTGGACCTAAAATTCTTTTCATAGAAAGAAGGTATCATGGTTGCTTTGCATGGTCTTCTTGGACAAATAATTAGTTGGGCTACTTTACCTTTCCAAATAGCAGAGTACTTGAGGAAAAAATGACTGTGATACAAAAATTGAATAATGAAGTATTGATATTAATCTTCTTTTATGTGTTGCAGAGGCAAATAAATCAATACCTTATAGACTTGCATAACAATCAGCAAATAAAACTGGCAGATAGTGAATGCAGAAAGACTTCCCATTCATGCCATAAGTGGTTTATGACAGTAATATATTATTGATGCTCTGTCTACCAGTAAGATTCAGATAGTCTAAAAAACAGCTGAGCCCAAATGTCCCATAAGTAATTTTCCTGCTGTACACAGTGTCCTTGTCAGGCTTTCTGAAATACTGGCTGACCAGCAAAAAGGTATAATAAAAATATGTGTAGAGTGTAAATCAATCACATTCCTCCCCAACTGCATGAAAGAGTTAAAATTTTAAATTTCTTAGCTATGTCACTAAATCAGTCCTTTCCTATCACTTTCTCCAGCCTGAGTGTACCTTCTTCTGAGGTTTTCCCGAATTTGTCCTATTGCTTATATTTCTCCATATGCTGATTTTACTGCAAAAACACCCCCACACATCTAGTATGCTCTCTGCTTCTTTCCTCCCCTTCCACCGAGCCTCATCATAGCCATTTCTAATTTGTTGCCTTGGGCTGCTGACAATTACCATTCAAGAAATGATGTCCTGATGTCCATATTTCAATGCAGAGCAGATTGCTGAAGCACTGGTGTGAGACTGCTGCTGTGAATTCCCTAATGTTCAGGCACACTCTCTTCCCTGTGTGCTACATGCAGACCTGCTGAGCCAGGAGGGCACAGTGGTGTGGAGGAGAGGGATGAGAGCACTGGCAGCAGGTGGGAAGAGCAGTGTCTCTCTGCCCCTGTTCCTGTGCCTGTCCCACAGGGCACAGCTGCTGCCCCAGCCTTGCTGGTTCAGCTGCACTGCAGCAGCAGCAGCCTTCTCCTGGGTGAAGGGCAGGCACTGCAGACACTGTCTCAGATGGCCACACAGAAATCAGCAGTAAGAAATGGAGAATACTTCAGGAAATTACTTCTCATCTCAGCATCCAAAGCACCACAAGTGAAACTTTCTGAAGAGGATACCTGAGATCTCAGATACAAGCTATAGTCCTTGGCTGTCCCATTCCTGCATTAAAAGGCTTTCACCACCTTAAATCATAACTGTAAGACACACAAGTCACACAAGAGTTGTATTGTGTTTTTAGTATGCAAAGTCTTCAATTTGAAGTTATGTAACCAGAAATAAACAGGTTATACAAGTTATAAATTATAGACTACTGAGATTTCAGTACGGTTGGGAAAGATGGTTGTGTTGTATTATACTAAAAAAATTTCTGATAGTGTCATCAACAAAAAATAACTATTTTGAATACAATCCGATTCAATGCAAAAATACAATAAGAAATTGGAGAGTATTATAAGAGCCAAGGGTCACTACCATTAAAACATCAAGCATAAGCTCAGCCTGTGATGGATATTTTAAGGAGGGTGAATGGATACCTTTATTATGGGAATAAAGTATGAACAATGTAGTGGTGAAGAGCAATAACTGTTAGAAAGGAATGACAGATAACTGCATAGGTGTTAGCAGCAAACAGAAAAAAACCTACACAAAAACCCTAAGAAGCAACCAAGCAAATCTGGTTTGAGTTAGGTATGATTTAACACAGCTTAAATATACTGAAAAGGCATTATACATTATATATATATAANNNTATATAAAATATACTGAATAGGCATTCCTCATTAAAGGGTGATGAATCTAGTAACTTTCTCAAGGAGCCAGAACATCCTCCATAGTATTGAACGAGTGCCTGCCTGGGTTAAGTTGACAACTGGTCTTGCCCTGTTTAAGGAAAAATATAACTGCTTTCCAGTGTTTTCTTGTGATCTTGAAAGCTTCCAGTGTTCAATAGAATCTTGAGATACATACCTGAAACCCTAGGCAGAAACTCCCCTGTAACACAACTTCCTAAAAAAATCTATAATAAACTATTTATCAAGAGATGTGCTTAAAATTTTGCTGTGCTTACATTTACTTTTTCACATGCTTTCAAGTTCTTAAAATTCTTCTTTAAAACAAAAAATCAGTCTTGAAATAAATCTGTCATGATTGAATTCTGAAATCAGAAATTGAGTAAATAAATTTGTATCCTTCCCAGTCTCCCAGTGGGACTATTTTCCTTGAAGAACTTTTCAATGTTTATATAATCCACTTCAGATTTGTTTGAAGAATAACTGCTATAATGTTTTGGCTCCTTCTATATGAAATTATTGTGAAATGTTAGACTGGATCTAAATCAGAATCACAGAATTGGTACAAATTGTTTTACTGGTTTCAATCAAAATACAAGTTTTTTTTATGAATTTCTTTTGTTGTTCTTTGGCAATATTTTGAAGAAAATTGTGTGAAAGTATTGTCTAAGGACTTTTCCCATGGTTAACATGAAAGAAAATTAAAAGTTATGACACAATTATGCAAAAACTATAAAACTGTAAACATTTTATTGCCTGTAGCATTGAACATAAAATGATATGGTTCATAAGTAAGAAGTAAATTCTCTGTAAGTAAGAATATAAGGCATTCGGTGGATGGATTTACATAATTATTTTGTGTTCAGCTGGTGCATATTTAAGCAAATTGGCTTACAGCACACAACAGTATTTGATAGGAAAAGCTGTATTCCTCTTGGAAGAAAATTAATTCAAAAAATGTACCATGGCTACCTAATTGGCTTCAGGTGCTAATTTAGTCCCTCTAAAATAAAGCCCCTAAAACACATTTTAAGTGGATATATGCAGAAACCAAAATTTTCACATTACATAACCACTCCTACTGTCCTGGACTAATAATTAATGTAGCAATAGCAAAAGCTATGTGAGCCATTTGTTTCGGTGACTTAAAAGAAAACGTTGTCTTTCACTACGTGAAAATCAAATTATTTCTGAGGTAGTTTTTAAATTTGTCAGTTGCTATAGTGCCCACTCTCCTGTCACACTTGTCTCTGTCTGGATTGGCAGGTTTCAGTTATTTATTGATGAGCTGTGTGCTGGTGAAGCCTGGCAGACAGGTGATGCAGGGAACACCTGGGGCACCAGGACATGCAGCCTGCAGATTGCTCTCTGCTGCTGGGGGTGCTTGTGCTTTCAGGCAGCCTTTTCCATGACCTTGGAACTTGCTCTTCAAGGGGCATGGAAGGTCTGCCATGGAGAAATGGGATCAATCTGGTCCAGAAGCAGTGCAATGATTCTTGCTAACCTTATGGTAGTTTCCATAAGGAATTTCTCTCCTTGACTTTTAAGGGGAGAAATAGGGGATGAGTGTGCCTATATGAGAGGTTCCTATGCTCTCACAACAGACCTGAGCAAAAAGGATCCCATCTTAAGTGCATACAAATTAATGTGTGCTTCCTGGGAAAGAGAGAGGGACGGGGATAAATTATCCCATGAAACACAGAACAGCACAATTAGAATTATGAAGATGTAGTAGGTAGCTCGCAACTGGACCACTGCAATAGATAAACAGGAGCTCTTTGGGAAAGACAGGCTGTGAAGATGAGACCTGGGGGATTGCTACAGATTGCTCAAGTAATAAGGGAAGAAGGTAGAAAAACCTTTAATAACTTGAAGGATCCTCTCAGTTGAAAGCTCTGGTTATCATGGGGGACTGTAATCACTCCAACATCTGCTAGGAGAGCAACAAAGCAGGGCATAAATGATGATTATTTTGTGTAGCTGTGAGACAAACTGTCAGAGAAGAATGTTCTGCAGATCTTGTTACTCATAAACAATGAAAAACTCATCCTCCAACTAATGACAGTCATTGGGAGCTCTGGCTGCAGTGACCATAAGCTGAATTTAAGCACCTAGGGAAATAAAGAAGACAAGCAGCAAAGACACCAGGTTTCAAGGGGACAATCTGGGCTACTTCAGGACCTTGGTTTAAGAGGCTGTCTGAAAGAGCAAAGGAAGCAAGAGACAGATTGTCAAGGACAATCTCCTCAAGGTGTAACAGTCTGATTAAATGGATAAACAGACAGGCAGTTTTGCAGGAGGCCAACATGGCACAACAGATTAGTCTTGAGCCCAAAGACAGAAAGCAAGCTTATGGAAATGGAATACACAACCAAGGATGAATATGAAAAAATTATCTGAGCATGAATGGGAGGAACAAAGAGCACAGAAAAGGCTCAGGTGCAAGTGTCTCCTTTGCCCTAATCCTTACTGGCATAGTTTGTTCTTCCTGGAGAAAGTACTATCCTCTTCTGGGGGCAATCAAATTGGTGACCATTTTGTTCAGCTGGATACACACAAGTCCATGGGATCAAATGCTGAGACATCTCAGAGATGACATGGCAAAGCTGTGGTCTTTAGGCTTAGAAAAGGTGTGATGGCTTGTTAGGCTTCCAGTAACTGGGAAAACAAAGCAAACACTGTTCCCATTTTTAAAAAATGCAAGGAAAATCTGGGAAAAAACAGGCTGGTCAGCCTCACCTCTATCCCTAGAAAGACTGTGGATGATGTTTGTGTGTCCTGAGACACAAAAATAAAAGCAAAAAAGTGAACCAGAGGGCGAATCATGACTGAACACTGTCATCGACTTCTGTCATGGTTGATTCACTGCAAGAGAGGACAGGAACATGTTTTGTGGTACCTCAAAAATGGCTGGGTTTTAAGCACAAACACTCCTGCTAATAGTCAGTGTGATGCATGATGGCTAATTGGGTAGTTTCTAAGGTGTGTGGAAGACATGGCTGGACTGCTGGAGTCAGAGAACCATGGCCAATGGCAGTCAGTTACAAGTGCCTGTCTTCATCTATCAGTATCTTCAGGAGAAATCCTGTTGAATATCTTCATCATCTCCCCTGCACATTGCCCAGGTTTACAGATGTCACAGAACTGGGATGGATGAGGAAGTTGTTGTTATTGATATATTTGAGGAGAAAGGCTATCATTTACAGGGAGCTTGGCAGGAACATCCTGAATTTCAGCAAAGATGAGCACAAAGTCCTGCGCTGTTAACAAACAGCTTCAGATGCCTAGGGATGGTGCTGCAAGTCCTGATGGGCAACAAATTGAACATGTTCCAGCGTACCCCTTGGGCATGAATGGCTACTTGCACATTTGCATAGCAAATGCATAACTGAGAGCTTGAGGGATGTGTTCATTTCCCTCTGCTCAGCACTGGAGAGATCCCTAAAATGCCATGTCCAGGTTTGGGCTTCCCCAGACAACATGGTCAACAGGCTGGAAGGAGTCCAGTGGAAGACCGGGAGGATGGGTAGAGGCTGGAGAGCACAGAATGCAAGGAGAGGCTGAGGGAACAAAGATTGTTCAGTCAAGAGCAGAGAAGACTTCCTCTTGCTCTATTCTGCTGTTGAAATGGACAGAATAGAAGATGAACTTAATTTTCAGATATGCGCAGGAAATCAAGAAGAGGCGATAGCTGTACATTGTAAATATGGAATATTCCAGTGGGCTTATTTTGTGATGTGAGAGCCCAAGGGGAAATTGCCCAGAGTGTAATATGAACTTCCATCCTTGCAAATTTCAAAATTGACTCAGTGAGGCCCTGCGTACCCTGAACCAACTCTGAAGTTTTTCTCATATTGAGTGGGAAGTTGGAGTGGATGAGCTCCAGAGGTCCCCTCCAATAAACATTTCTAATGATTCTGTGCTTCTTCTGAATCACTCTAGCCCTCTTTTCTAGCTGATTGTTGTAACATTTTGAAAGTGTGGGGTATTTTGACTGTGGAGGGTAGGAAAGTTGTTCTTACCTTCTTTATTAAATAGATATTGGATTGTTATTGTGTGAAGTAGGAACATTTTTGTATACGTAGAACTTAATGTGGACCATAAAATTGTTTCATCTTCATATCTTTAAAATACAGGCAACATGTAATGCATCTCCAGCAAACCATGTGATCATGATGACAAAAAGTCTCCCTAATGAACCTGACCCATATTGTAAATAATAGTAACTTTTATTTTCTGAAACCAGATTTTTTTTACGTCATTAAAAAATTAAAAATTATTTTCCTGTGTAGATAGAAAAATCAATGTACTGCCTCTCTCTGATATTCTAAAATCAAAAATCTTCCTCTTTATATAAGAAAATGACATAGTAAATCGGTACTGTCCTGAAGCTGGATACATTCTTGTTTATCAAGAGCTTTTCTATGAACTGGCTACTCCATATCCGAAAAGCTGAAACACATGAAATTTAGCTTCCAACTTTGACCCTGAGAAATGTTTGACTTGGTTTTAAATTTCCTCTACTTCTACTGAATTTTTATGAAGACATTTCTGGGGCTGTAGAGGTGTTTATGTAAACCTTTTAAATATTCTATTTTACATGTCTGGGAAACATTCTTGATTTTTAAGTTCAGGCAGCCTATTTTGTATGTGACAAATCATTCTTTTCTACAACCAAAAGGCAGAAGAGTTGCAGCTTTCTTCATGTTACTGAAAGCTTT
>VZTT01019270.1:1643-18205 GCA_013400855.1 Buphagus erythrorhynchus | reverse complement strand
TCTTATAAAGTGGTCTTCTGAAACCGTCACATGTTCTTTCCTGCCTGTGTTTCATTTTATTAATGTTTGGCAAAGGATATTATATTTCTGTAGTGTGGATTTAAAATGTGCTTTTATAATTGTACTGTTATTACCTTTTACCCTCTACCATGAACATCTATGAAAAAAACCCACCTCAGCAGGAACTTCTGAGAGCTGATGAATAAATAGATGCAGTTGCAGGAGAGCACTGGGNTTTTCAATATCCTGCTAACAGCTCTTTTCCATCTGATGCCAACAGATGCCCTGGGTAACTTTCTACTAGCTGAAGATTCATCTTGGGAAGAGTTCTTGCTAAAAAAAAGCCCAAGCATGTAAAATTTGTCAGTAAAGAAGGTAGGAGAAGCAGAGAGAAGTTGAGTACCAGAGGCCAAAGTTGAGTAGCAGCTGTTGGATGGAGGAAGCTCGGTAATGGATCCCTGCACCAGGAGTTGATGTTGAGATTGCCCAGATTTCAACAGTGTCAATGGAGATAAAGTGTACTGGCAGCATCACTGGAAACATTGTCTGTAGAACAGAGGAACTTCTGCACAGAAAGGGTGTCAAACATTGGGATGGACTGCCCAGGGATGTGGTGGAGTCACCATCNCAGAGGAACTTCTGCACAGAAAGGAAAGAAAATGTCAAACATTGGAATGGACTGCCCAGGGATGTGGTGGAGTCACCATCTCTGGAGGTGTTTGATGAAAGATTGGATGTGGCACTCAGTGCCATGGTCCACTTGACAAGGTGGTTTTTGGTCAAAGGTTGGACTCAATGATATCAGAGATCTTTTTCAACATGATTGATTTTGTGATTCTGTGATTCTGTGAAAGGCTTTACATTACTTGCTGCACAAGGAAAACTTGGAGAAATCTCACAGCCCCACATGGAAACACATGCTTTTTTCACAACAGGTAGATACCACTGCTTATCTAGAGCTAAAATGTTTCTTCTCTTTGTGGCACTGAAAATTTAGAGTGATTTACTCATCATCTCTGTAAGATGCTTTTTATGTTTAGAGAGTGTTTTTCTTTCAATTAAATCTGAATTTTGTTGTCAGATAAATTACTTTTAATAGTCATTAAGTACTAAACTCAGTGGAATTAAGACCTTGCAGATATTCCAGCTAGTATTTTATTCGTTTTATATTTCAAGCAAAGAGGAGTAACCAGCATGGTTTGAGAAGTCATTCCTCTTGCTTGATCAATAGCCTATGTATAAAACTTTCTGACAGAAAATTCTTGAAGTATAATTCTTCAACACTGTTAATCTCCCAAATTAAACTCCACCTACACGCAGATGTATCATCCTCTGGAGCACTATTTATCACAATAAAACTTAAATATCAGCTTGGCTTACAACAGGCCCAAAAATTGAACTGTCTATTAGATACTTTATGTCCCATTGGTTATGAACCTGTTCACAATCTTGCCTGTAATTACTAAAACATATTGCTTGAATTTTTTGCTGAATTCGTGTATTTAAAATATTAAGTGCTTCATGTGCATGGAACTTGGAGAAGAATTTAAATACATCTTATCTTGATAGAATCCTTAATAAATTGTTTCTATTTATTTTGAACAAAATCAGGATGTCTTCTGCTCCCTAACATCTGATACAAATATCTATGGATCACTATTATGGAAGACTGGAATTTCCACCAGTCATTTTGGCCAGTCTTATATATTTTGAGTTCTATTTCATGTTTCCATTAGACATTTTCTCTGAAAATAACATGAGGGTAACTTTTAAGGCTTTTAAAAACCTTGGGCTGAAATGAAATGTTCTGGCTGATATATTTGTACTGTCATTTTAGCTTGGGTTTGAGATCACCCTTGAAACTGAACTAAATAGTTTCTTTATTAGTTCTAAATAGTCTCTCCTATAATTAGTCTCTAAATAGTCCTCCTTAAGATTTTAACCATGCAGCCACTCAGCTGGAATTCCATATGGAGAGAAGCAAATGCAAGATGGGTGCCAGCTGCAGCCTCACTCCTATCCATACAGGCATGGGAAACAAGCAGCTCAGGGCATGGTGAATAGGAATCCACACTCACACATCTGAAAAAATCCATATTAAAATAAACCCATTGAGACCAGCTGTCAGTGTGCCTTACTGGGTAACAGTGATCCCATGCCCCTCATTGTAGTGGTCTTTTCCCCAGTACCTGCTAGATTGCCCGTTATGTGAAATATCATTATGACAAATGTCAGCCCACAAGTGTCCAGAAAAAACTGCATTGATATGAGTATTTATTGTGATGTTACTACTTTACAGATTAAAATATTACAGAACTTAAATTTGTGAGGAAGTTGTCATGCTCCTTTATGAGGACTAACCCATACACTGTAATTTTTTTTATTGAACCATGTGGACCATGGCTTTTTTTCTTTCCAAAGAAGCTTTGGATAATACAGCCTAAGGTGTAAAGCAAGTTAGATGCCCCAAAATGCATAGCCCCAAGTTCCTTTGTTTTTTGAGTGAATCCCACAGAATTCCTACCCAGCCATCTAAATATCTATATGTCAGAAATCCATTATGAGTCAGTCTGTGAGTCTCTGAAATTCAATGACATCTGGAAATTTGATTGCAGTGCAATCTAGTGGATGCAACTCAGAGCCAGGAGTTTCTGACTCCACAATGCTTATCTGATTTTGCTGCAAACATATTGCCTATCATTAGGCAAGCTATTTAAATGCCATGCCCTGGTTTGTCATGCTGCACTAATAGGAGCAATAAATACCATGGAACCCTGCTAATTTAGAGCACCACACACTCCTGCTGCTGGTCAGGCTGGTGAAAAATTGCTGTACTATAGCTAGAAGCAAATACATATCCTTCAACTATGCTACAGATATTTCCAATCAGCATTAGCTTTTCCATGTAAGATGAAAGAAAATAAGCCATTGTTTTCAAGTTCTTGTAATAAATATATTTCTTTGGATAATCAATGCAGATAACACAGAAGTTAATGTTGAGAGAAGTCAATTATTTGTGTTAGTAAATAACCAGAACAATAAGGTTTCTCTGTGCCTGTACTGCTGGGTGTTTAGAAATTTAGCATTTGAATACATTCTGCAAAAGCAAATTGCATATCATTTTTTATCCAGCATCTATTTTTATGCAAATATCACAATTAGTAGTAGGTCCAGTGAACATGAACACTTCTAATTACTTCCATGTTTTCATGTGATTGAAAATGAAATCTTCTGCTTAGTACTAAAGCATTTTTCAGATTATAGCACAGACTGTTTAGCTGTTTTGGCAGCTTTAATATGGTTTACAAACAGGTATTCCTGGAAACAGGAATTATAAAGATGTCATATGCTGGATATTTTCAACCAAATTATAAGTGTCAGGAAGGCTCTGGTTAGGAGATATATCCCTCACTCTCATCTTGAGCATTACATTTTCAGCCTTTTTTCTCTACCAAGGTAAATGTCCTGCAGGTCTAAAACTACTGCTGCTGCTGCTCACAGTAATGAGCTCACTTTTACCCTTTGTTATTTCATCCTCACATCAGGTGTTTTGCCTTTTTGTACTTAGTTTATTAGTTTTGTAAGGCAGGGACCATTTCTTCATTTTGCATTCTCTAAGTCCAGTGAAGGCTGATATATTTTATACTCATAAGTCACATTCACCACTCAAACACCATTTATATGTTGCTTCTTCCCATTCATATGTCATAAATTTCCATATTGGTTAAGTATGACATCAATCAGAGCATACTAATGTAGACTAAATCACAGTTAAGGAGAGGGTTGTTACACCCTAATGTTACAATTTCCTGTTTGAATACCAAATGTCTCATGATTTTTGTGTGCAAGAAGGGACAGAAACATTTCTATTTTGCAACCAGGACCCCTAGTGTGTATAAGCATGTAGTGACAGCAAGGGACAAAGGCAGACTGCTCTGTCCCATTGCTCCTGCTGGGGGTTGTAGAGCAATACTGGGTGGTGTGTGGGGGATGCAGAGCCCAGGAACAGCTGGCAGGAGCTGCACCATCCCTCAGCTTTCTCAAGGGTGTTGTCAGGGGATCTCCAGATGATGAAGTTCATCCCCACAGATCTTTTTCAGAGTGGGAGGTAGGGGGATGTTAGGCCATAAGTCTCATATGTCACTTATGATTAACAGATTTTTAAAAATAAGACAAAAATTATTTTTCTTTCCAAAGCAATGATCAAGATAATTTCTAGAGTGTCAGAGTGCTATTATCATGTAGAATCTCTTTTCCAGCCATCCCAAAGTGTGGGTATTCTCACTGCAATTCCCTGTGGTCACACAATGAAAACAGTACAGAAATTGGCAACAGGCTGTCAGCACATTAAGAGAAGGACAGGGGCTCCCAGCCATTTCAGAAGGCCAACTGTCCATTTAAGCCTGTTTGTGTCTCCTTAAGTGGCACTGCAGGATGGACAGCTGATTTTGTGATTGTACATGGCTATGGGATAACTGTCTCCTGCTCCATCATTCTGGCACCTCCTGTCACACCATCACCATGGAGAGATGGTGTTCTGCCCAGTGTATCTTTTACAAAGAGGTCAGCTAGAAAGAAGATTGCAGGCTGAGGCTGGTTTAAAGCTGATGCCTAGATGTCTTAGTTAACCACTTCTGCTGGAGGTTCCATCCTCACTTCAGCCTGATGTCCAACATCTCCTCTTGAGCCACTCCCACCCCACTGCAGACACAGACATGCCACAAAGGTAAGGCACTCTGAAATCAGAATTCCTGTGAAATTCTGGGTCCAAATTTGTCAGTTAAACCGTCTATAGTCCTGTTGAATTTACGGCATTTGAGCCTCTGCATGCAAAGCAATCTAATTTTAAAGAAATCCAATTAATTATTCAAGATAGCGTAGTATTATTATGCTAATACTTTAACATACATAGTTTTATGGTTTTGTGCTGATGTAACTTCTCATATGCATCACCTTAGATTTTTTTTATTAATTGTAATATGGCTAATAGTCACTGTAAGAATAAAGAAATGCAACTAATGAAAAAGTAGATGAAATTACTATGTAGGGTTATAATTACTATGTAGGGTTATGTAGACATATACATACATAGAAAACAATTTACAGAGGCTTTATTCTATACCAACTTTCAGATGGTGAAATTTTCAAAAACTCTTACCTCTGGCCAAGTTAGATTGTAATAAAACCTGAGTTAAATTCACAATAATACTACACAGCAATTGCATGCAGTTGGTCCTAAATGTGCTCTACAAGATGCCAGCATATATTTTGTTCTTTTATAGCTAATAAGGAGATCTTTATGTTCTTCAGGCTGTAGAATGCATCACTAACAAAACAATATGTACAGACATTTGGCCACTCACTGCTTTCACTGATACTATAAAACAAGCAGATGTGAATCAAAAAAGTGCTGCCAGGGAAGGATATCCAGTGTCTACTTGGTGAAGTCAGAGGAATGGTTTCTGGCACAGGTTTGACCCAAATTACCAGTGGTTCTTAACAATCCCAAGCACAGCTTGGGAAATAAAACCAGTCAATCCCAATAGGGAATTTGGCTATGGCCATCCTTTTTTAGATTATTCTACAGTATGTGCATAGCACTTCCCTTGACAGTTATCCTCCACTCAAGCAATGGCATGATTGCATACTAACATGGAGGGAGCCACATGGTTCATGGTGAAACACAGGGGAAAATGATCACATAAACATAAATTTCAGACAAAAATCCTATTCTATCAGCTCTGATTTTATTGTAAGCACCTATGATATTTTATCAAAACTCTAGTTTCTGGAAATAAGTGATTTCATTACTACCTTCCATTTAAGAAGCATGTTCTTGATGTGCTTGAAGAGCACAATTCTTTTTTAAATTTTATTTTCTCTTTTATTTTAATTTTTAATCTTAATTTTTATTATACAGGAAGGGAGGGGCTGCAGAGAGAAGCGTCATACTGCAACCCGAAGTAATTCTAGCATCACTTATTTTGGGAGTCAGATGAGTAATATCACTTCACATTGCAAACACTGCACTTTAACCCATGGAAGAGGTTTCCTGCCATGGGGATAAATTTGTGCTTTAGCTTAATATTTTACCAAGTCTCTCCTGCCTAAAACCACTGTAACTCCTCAGAAAAGCTTGCATTAGATGACAGACACAGAGAAAGGGGTTGAAATGGAAACTTAAGACCTGTCTAGCCTTTGAAAAATCTTCCATCACTTTAAAAGTCAGATCCCAATTTGTCATTTCTTTTGGGCTCTTAAAAAGAAACCTCACTTGAATTCAGCTTTTCACCTTAAGAGAATGGTGTTTTTGCAGCAAAAACTGCTAATGAGTTTTTGTGTTCTGACTGATAAACAACAGCATATACCAATGGCCAGTGTATGAGCTTTTGAGCTTTTACACCCACTGGCAGGAAATTATTTCCAGAACCCTTTCCTGAAGCATTGTATAGTAAAAGCTCAAGGGTGAAAAGTGAGCTATCAGTAAGAGCAAGATGTTTCTTATAGAGATGTATGAATAAGCTTTAAATTGACATATTTCAAATGTTGATGCTTTATGATATGAGAAGTGTGTGAAAAATAAGATTACTGTTTTAATAATATCTTTTATTGGTTTTTCCTGAAATTATAATAGCAATAAAGATAGATGTTGCAAAGAATCAATTTTAGCCCTGTGTTTTATGCTGACCCTTCCTGACATCTGAGCTTCAGCAACATTGAAAACTGACATTATTACTTGTTCAGCGCTAGCAAACTGGAAATTTCACCTTATTAAAATGCAGTTGCTATGGAAACACCATAGTTCTGTGATTTTTGCTTGCAGGCGGTATAGAAAAAATCTTAGTATCAATATACAAGTCAATGCATGCCATTTTAAAACACCTTCTTGGTTCTCTGATGCTTTTATATATCAGTAGGGACTGTAAGATGTAGCACTTTATCTTAATGTGCTAGAAGAGTGAAAGACACTTTTCAACAACAATCTTGGGTATATGCCATAGAGCATAATATCTAGATGGAGGCACCTTCTAAAATTGCTTTCTTTTTTTTATTAAAGTGAACACTTCTAAAGGCCCAGTTCCTGTCTCTTTTTTATTAATACTTATTTATTTAATTTGAATATTTTCATTTTAATTGCTTTGTCCTTGGTGTTTAAAGGCCTCTTTTCTTTCTCGACAACCCTGGAAAACCTTTCAAATATATATCATGCTATCATCCTTTATGACAAGGAAATACAGAACCTGATAAGGTTTTTGTCTAGGATGTACAAGAAGCACTGAGCAGAGCAGGAAGAAAACTGCATGCAACACTGCAGACTGACCTTTGTCAGCTTCACCATGTTATCATTATCTTTTAAACTGGCCTTTTTTGACAGCTTAATTTTCTTATTCTACCTTCTGTCATTTAGGTTAGGAATATATACTCAACTTATCAAATTCTGGGCAGCTAAGGATTTTTTTCACAGCTCTGGCACAGATTTTCTGTATATATAGCCCTGGGATACGAATTGGGTGAGAGCAAAGTTTTGATGTGAATAAAGGTCTTATTCACAGTCTGGTCAAACGTGGATGCCTAAGAGCAAAGATCTTTTCTGATGTTGTCTTGTAGCCTCCAGCAATGAAGTTTAGGGTCCTCCAGGATAGATTTTCCCTTCCATAGTTTTATCTAATGCATGGTTTGGTCAGGTACATTTTATGCCAACCAAAAACCCCTACTGTGTTGCCCAAATTTTGCCTGGGGACTGTGTGAAGAGCCTCACTGGTTTTGAATTTGCCATCTGATTATCTCACTTGATACTCTCTAGTTCCTGAATGACAGGAGTCAGTAAGAAATCATGAATTATGTATGTAATCCACCTTCTCCACAAATTCATGACTTCATAAATCATTATTGCATCATTCCCAGCCTCCTGGTTACAGGTTACAGGCCAGCCACTGCAAGTCCACTCTCCTGTATCTTACCTTGAAACAGAAATAATAAGAGCTTTCATCTTCAGAGAATACTCATCACTGCATATTAAAGAAGACACTGTATTAAAGTAAGAATAATAACTTAGATTATGGCAGTGCTTTGGTGTTAAATATGACTGAGTGAAAATAGAAGCATCTGAGGCCCTACTGCACCTGTACTGGGAGCAACAGAACAGGATGGGCTCTTCTGTGTTGGCCACTTATTTCTCAGCTGCTTTGGCAAGGTACCATCAAGTGGGGAAGGGAAGGGGGCTGGTCACAGTGATTCAATTGCTGTGCTGTGGAGCAGTATGGATCCCTGTATTTGGATTGCTGAGGTACTAGCTATTCTGAAAAGGGGAGCTTTGTCAAAAACAAAGCCTGTACTTGGGACTGGTGTGGCTGCACCTCGAATCCTGTGTTCAGTTTTGGGCCCCTCACTACAGGAGAGACATTGAAGTGCTGAAGTGTGTCCAGAGAAGGACAATGAAACTGGTGAAGGGTCTGAATATGAGTCTCACAAGGGAGCTGGGGTTGTTCACCCTGGAGAAAAGGAAGCTCAGGGTGCTTCTGTACCTGAGCTCTGTATCACTCTCTACAACTGCCTGAAAGGAGGGTATAGCCAGGTGGGGATTACTTGTCCCAAAGAACAAGTGACAAGATAAGAGGAAAAGGCCTCAAGTTGTGCAAGGTGAGGTTCCAATAAGATATTAGTAAAGATTTCTCCACTGAAAGGATGGTCAGTCATTGAGGTAAATCCCTTTTTCCTCTCCAGTCCTCTGGCTAGCTCTGGACTAGAGAGAGGTGGGAAATCCCCATAGACAAAGGCAAAAAACCCAAAGAAGGCTCTTTTCTCCCGTGGGAAGGTGACCCAGAGCCCATCCTGCCCCCATGGCAAAAGGAGAAAGAGCAGGAGTGAAGATGGCGGGCACTTTTAACGTCAGGGAAAGGGGCGGGGCGGAACAGACCCGCAGCCAATGGGACACGGCCGAGGGGGAGGGGCTAAGGGCGGGCTGAACCAACTGCATGAGCCCCGGGGAGATACAGGGCAAACCATTTTCTCAGTGCAAGATAGAAACATAGCAGTGCAATATGGAACCATGAGCAGTGCAACTTACAAAACAAACAGTGCAATACAAGTCATGAGAATAGACTGCCCAGAAAAGTAGTGAAATCTCCTGGAAATGTTTGAAAAATGTGTGGATGGTGACATTTAGGGACATGGTTTAGTGGTGAACATGGCAGTGCTGTGTTAACAGTTAGACTCCATCTTAAAAGGCTTTTCCAGCCTAAACGATACTATGATTCTGTGACAGTATGTTTGTCCTGCAAACACATCCTGAAGCATTTATAGTCAAAATAGAGGGCACCGTGATTGTAAGGTTGAGGTTTATAAAAATGCACTGAGTACCATGTTGGCAATTTTTGTGTTGAATAAGTGAAGTTTGGCAGTTATCACTTCCAGACATTGCCGCCTCCTCGTCTTATTAATGGAAGTTTTCCCCTCTATTCAGTTGAAACCAGATGGTGACTGACTATTTCAATCACCCATAAACACAACTTTTCCTGCATGATAGTGAGGGCTGGGTGGCTGATTGATGCCTAGAGCTGCAAGAGTCCAGTAAGGGAGACATTTCAATGCAGCAACTTGAACATGCAAATATTTAAATCTGAAGAAAGGATGTACTGAGATATGTCTGGGTAAGCTAAGGCTAGGACAAAAAAGATTTAGTTGAGCAGATTTCTGACCCATGCAAAGAACCTTAAAGTGAACAATCAAATGAAAATCCTTGTAGTAAAATTAAATTAATTGCCTTTGTAAGAGTTCATTTCTTACTTGAGCTCTCCTTCAGCTCTGCATAATTAGGTAAGTACATATCAGTAAATTCACAATTTTCAAATCCTTGAAAACATTACTTTTAATGTGATACTACTATTGGCTATCCTGATATGACACTACTAGAAATACTTTTTCCTTCTTGGTAAAACTATCAGGAGACTTATTCTCATTGAATTCCAGCATAGAATCCAGGGATTTCAATAAACTATGCTAGTTCTTGGAATTTCTACATTTTCTTCCTTATTTAATCTTGAGGCAAAAAAAAAGGAGGTTACATTATCTGAGGCTCACTAGCAATAAGGAAATGAAGCCTCTGGGTGCACAGAACTATTATGTGCCCCAGGTCATTAGGAATGTATTTTTTATTTCCAAAAAGTCTGAGTCCGTTAGCTATTCAGTATAGTTGTAGGTTAAATATTAACATGTTTGGTATAAGTGGCAGGTGTCTAGATACTTGATAAGAGCAGTGGTGAAACCTAAAATCTAAGAAAAATCAGGCTGTTGCTTCTGCACAGGAGTTTTGGCAAAGCAATGTAGGAAATGGAAGGTGGTTACTTTCTCCACATTTCACAAGGGCACTGAATCTTTTCAGCCCATTTCTGTATTGCAGTACACTCCTGAAGTATGTATTTTTTTCATGCTAAGTTTTTAGGAGAGCAGGAGAAAGACAGAATGGTTTCAGAGTATTAGAGATCTGAAGGGTCCAGCACTCTGTTAAAGCCAATCCCATATCACAGTGGTAGCTGGCAGTTCATGTTGAACTGCATGTTTGAAACCTTCCTGTAACATCCTCACATTTATTCATGGATTGTTTATACCCCCTCACTTTTGTGCCAGCATCTTGCACAGCCAGCTGTGTTCTATTTTGAGTATTATTTTTTGACATGCACAGATTAGGTACTCGATGGCACCTGGGTAATCTAAGAGCACAAGGACCACTGAATTGCACTCCCATAGCAATAATTTGCAAATTCCTATTCAGATTTCTTCACCTTCTTACAGTGGAAACAAGGATCATGTACAGAGAAAAATAACCTGAAATTCTACTTGAATGAGTTGCAATACTCTTTAGAGACGTAAGGGAAAGGAAAAAGGAGAGTCCATTATTTGAACAGCAGGCAAGTACATAATGGGATAGAAATGATGATAATTTTAGGGAGATATTAAAACAGTATCTTTGTGCTGCTACGTTATAGGGCTCTAATTGCTGAATTAAATTACACAAATTGTAAATACTTAGTCATTATCATAACTCCAGAAAAATTCTTTGAGACTTCGGAAACAGAAATACTTCAGGGATAAAAATACCAGCAAAAAACTGGGAAAAAAAAAAGTTTGATATACAATGCAAACTAAGTTGGTTAAATACTCAAAATAAAAAATAAGTTGCCACATTTTATTGCAAAAAATTGCCCTTAGGTAATGGTAACTATTTATTATGGTGCAGTAATTAATCCAATTCAGACGCACTCCTACTCTTTCATTATTTCAGTTGGCTGAGGATCTTCCAAACTCTGCCATGATTGCATTAATGTAATTTTTACAAGGCATGTTATACCAGATATAAGCAGTATAATATTTGGAAATGTTTTTTTTTCATATACTTACTTTATTATGCACCGAGGACTTTGTGTCATGAGGAATTCCATTTTGGTTGAGTAGGCTGCTGTAATAGCAGTTTGACATCTTTTTGCTGTCACTCATAGCAGCAACTCAGATAGTGTTCCTATCTTAGAGCTGCTGTCTTTGATAAAAAGAATGAAAAAGATTTCTTCTTTTTCTGAAGCACCTCGGGGTATTTGGCCAGGTATACATCAAGTCAAGTGCATATGGCTGATATACTGAACCTTAAATTTCCTGAAGTTTTTTAAAAGTTGATTTCTGATAAATTCTTAATCTTCCAATATCTGTGACCCTTTCAGTGCTGTAAAAAATGTTCCCCTTAAATGCAGTACTTAACAAGCATTTCTGAATTTCTAGAAACATTAAAGAAGCCTAGTTTTCAGAGCATGAGTACCAGTGGTAACTTCTGAGCACTGAAGAAAAAATTCTAATGAAAATTGAAGACAATATCCTGTAACAATACAAAATAAACTACCTGTAGTAAGCTATTTTATTAATATGCCTGGCTTGCTGTTGCAATCAAAATTCTGTTGTGCCACTTGTACAAACTGGTAATTTCAGCTTTCTTGCTCTACTGTAGTAGGTATAGTTTCTAACCTGCTCATTTGAACTCTAAATGGGGTAACTGTAGCAACATTACAAAGAAATGGCATTTTCTATGATCAGACAGCCACTATTTTGGGTAATCAAAAATAACACAGCAAGAAAATCACTTGTGAAATAACAGCTACCTTCATACTCCCTGCCTTGACCTAATTTGCTACAAAACTGGAAATAGAAATTGCATCATCACTACATCTTGGCCATTTTGAGTATTGTAAAGCAGAAAGCACAGTTTACTCTAAAAGCAAACAGTGATGAGCACATTTGCAATGTTAAAAAAGAAATTCATCAGCTGTCCTACCCAGATATACTTTGATAAAATTTCACAAGTATCAATTTTCACTTAGTAGCCATAGTCCCCTTACTCCAGTCTCACAATCACTTCTAACAGTTGTTTTGTTACTTTATCTTTACAAAACTAACGCCTTTGAAATGGGCTTTTGAATCTGTAGTAAGAAAAATTACACCAGATGGACAGGTTATAGAATGTGATAGAGACAGCATAATATTCAAGTTGATATAATGCTAAAATATCACATTCTCCAATTTAAAAGTTTGGCTATCTTAGAATGACTTTTAAATTTCACAGCAAACTTTTGCCCATTGTTACTTCTGCCTGTATGCTATGTGCATTTGTTACAAGGGAACACTAGAAAAATCTACATTCAGTGTGCAAAAAAACTAAGACAATATGTCTGGAGTTCAGAGCAAGGTTTTTCTTCCTCTAAGAGCCTGGTTGGTCAGCTAAATTCTTTCTTGTGCTCCACTGAGTTGATGGGGGGCTTAAGATGCCCCTGTGATGCCATACAGCTCTCCAGGACATCCATATGGCAGATGTGGCAGAAGATTTAGGCATATTCGTGTCCTGCAGGGAAGATGACTGTGGGCCAAAAGGGATATCTGACATTTCTTACAGAGGTCTTAACAGAGGCATCTGATGCCCTTTGATGTGAACAAGCTCCAGGGTGTCTGAGACATCCATATGGGATTGGCAGGTATGGTACCTACAAGGGGTCTGTGTGCTCCTACACCAGTGCCTGGAGACAGGGCACCAACAGCACCTAAAATGTCATTGACCATTCAGATTGGTCATAGACCATACTGCAATACTTTTTTGTAACAATCTAAAGGCAGATGTGTAATTTATAACAAATAATTAACATGGATAGTTTAGGCGTATTTTTGTCACAGAAAACTTATGAGCAGATTTGGCTTTATTTGAATCTACCCATTATTTAAAATTATTAGCACTTTTTATTGTTACATTTTTTATACTCTATAGATTGATTGCCCTTAATTCTGTAAACATTATTAATATTTTATGTTCCAGTTCTGCTGTTTGTTGGGGGGAAAAGGCACAGGGCAGGAATGTATATACCTTGGGTTAGAGACTTGTGTTCAGATGTCCCTGGGACCTCTCATTGCTTTTCCTGGTAATAGCGTCATATTTAAGTGAAAGGGGGTTTATAAATTCTGTGATTGGGATAGTGAAAAATTGCTCTAAATGGTTGCTTATTGGGTTTAAGGGTAAAGTATTTGTTTTACTCTTGCATCTCCCACAGTCAGTTGCAGCTAACCCTCTGCTGAGGGCAGGTGAAGCAGGTTTAGCTCAGCAATGAAGATGTCAGCCACCTCTCCAGATCACTGTCTCTCTCCCTCTGGAAGGTTGCCTTGAGATGACCACCCCCTGGCACCCTCTGCAGTCTGGTGGTGCCTTATGCCATGGTAAGAGCTGCAGGAAATCAGCTACATTTCAAGAAAACATTTGAGTCACACATACAAAGGGAGCTGAAAATGAGCAGTAGTGTTTAATGTTCCAAGATGCAGAAGGATTGATAGTCCTTAAGTCACAATTTCAGTAGGAGGAAATTAATCCACTTGCTAAACACAGCCAACAAACTGAAACAGATCTGCCCCCCAGCCTCTGCTTTGCTTAACTGTTTAATATAAAAAGTAAAACTCAGAAAAATAGCAAAAATCTCCAACATGAATATTGTCATCTTAAATTTGTGATGTTATCTGTGCATTTTAGGAATTTTTGAAGATTTTGTTCTTTGCTGACATCATTATGGGTCATAAGAAGCAAGTTAAGTATATGTCTGATTGAATTACGTCTTCTGTCCAAATAATCACTAAGACTCGTGAGCTTTTTATTGGGCAAGTACTGGCACCATTATGGAGAAAGATATCTTACTTTTGAGCTGCAGAAGGAATGATACTTTCTTCTAGAATCAATTTCTTAATGATGTTTATTTTACCAAGTCTCACTTGCTAGGAAGGAATTTGGTTGGGCCTTGGCTAGGAACACTGTAAGTCCATGACTACCACTGCAGAGGCTCAATTAGGTACTTATGAAGTTCAATACAAAAAAGGAGAGATTATAAGACTCACCATGGGTTTGATCAGGAGAATAACCCAGCATGATGCACGGCACACTGGATTTTCTTCCCTAATTAGTGTGGTAAGGTGGCCAATATATTGAATTGCAGTGTTCACTGGCTTAATCAGACTTCAAGATTAATTGGTATGCAATCAATGTGCCAGTGAGCAGAGGTGCAAGATATCAAGGGCTGATTCTCAAGGAGGGATTCAGTGCTTGGGTCTTCTTCCCATTTATACTAATAGCTGCTAACTCACAAGGTCATAGGACACATAACTGAGCAGTTTAAAGGACACAACAATAACTGTGATGAAAGAAGAGCTACCTGAGTAATGCAAACTGTCAGCTACTGTCTTAAAAGGATAACATATCTGCCTTTGAAGACTGCTGCTTGAAATGTCAGTAACTATATGTCTGCTTCCTTCCTGGTATACTGCCACAGAATGCATCTTCCTCAAACAGCAAAATGCAACTTATTACAAAACCAGGATTATAATGCTCAGAAAGACAAAAAATTTTTAAACACTTATGAACAGGTATATATATTTAAAGCTATTCTAGAAAATGCTGCTCATGCAGAACAGCTTAACTGTTTTCAATGTGAGACTGTCAAACAAGAAAATTTAGCAGGCAGAGCACTGAAATGCATGACAGTTTATAAGGAGAGAAACCAAAATTATCATCATGGGAATAGCTGTAAAACACACAAATATCAAAATTTTTACAAAAAAGCACACATAACAATTGATGACAGAGAACATAGCTGCCCAGGGACAGAACTTTTCAGGTGTAGATGAGAACAAGAGTAACAAAAATGTTATTTTGAACTCAAATAAGTATTCTAAACAAAACAATTTAGAGTTGGATTTTTTTGTTTTGTTTTGGTTTTTTTTTTTTTTTTTTTTTTTTTTGTTTTTTGTTTTTGTTTTTTTTTTTTTTTTNTTTTTTTTTTTTTTTTTTTGGTTTTTTTTTTTGGTTTGGTTTGGTTTGGTTTGTTTTTTTTTTTTGTTTGTTTGTTTTATCCAGTTTCTAATCATGGGGAATTTTATGGAATGGAATTATTGGAATAAAAATTGCTTAGAGGAATCATCATAAAATTTAACAATGACCAATGAAATTACATATTTAGACAACTCCAAAAAATCCCAGAAAACAATATGTTTGCCAGACTACTGGGATTTGGAAGGCTGGGCAGAGTTTTGTCTTGCTTTGCCAGATCTTGGGATTAAGCAGCAGATATGGAAAAACATTTCCTCCATAAAACAAAGGGATGGAAGACAGTTTTCATGTTATCACATCTTGTCAACCTAGGCTGGACAGATGAAATTGCAAGCCCTTTCCTTTGAGGAAATAAGCCTTGAGAAAAATAGTGTCTGGCAGCTTCTGTTTTAATTCCCTCTTTACATTACCAGCTACAGACCTGCAAAAAAGAAGTCTTATTAGTAGAACAACAAACAAAGGCTTGCTATTGATTGCGTTGTGGATGACTTTGATTTCAAAAGCTTGTCATATTACACCTTTTTCATTTATTTTTAAGATATCAGTTACTACCCCCACACCATAAGGCAATAGAAATACACTTTTTAGTGCACTTCATTTTCTCTTGTTGCCCTGTAACAAACCAAGTCCTTCCATGCCCCTGTGAACCTGAAAACTTTATATATTCTGGGGATTCATTGTCAGACAGTGTTAGCAGGAAAACAGGGAAAAAGGCTTACAATAGACCTTCTATTCCTTTCTCTCACCAACCCACTCAATCAGTTTAGAAATGCTAGTAAGAGTTCATTTCAATCTCAGTTCAACGTGCCCATTTTCACTACAGCCTCAGACCAGAGCCTATTATAAGAGTCCTTTTCTCTCTATTTATAACACCACACTTTCACACATCATCCCTGGCCTCTGAAGTGACAGGTCTAGTGGCATAAAGCAATGGAGTGGATTCAATTTGACTGGGAGCCTTTGTCTGAAAATACTTTCCAAACTAAATCAGCATCGTTCTGACAGGTCAAGCCTAGTAATAAAATATAGCTTCATCTTCTCAGTAGTGGTGGGAGCACAAATGTGAAAAATTGGACTCTTAGAGTAAAAAAAAATTCCCAATTACAATTTTTATCACCTAACCCTAACACGAATCATGCTAAAACTAATGTGGCAGCAGAGATTCAAG
>VZTT01019269.1:84668-103493 GCA_013400855.1 Buphagus erythrorhynchus | reverse complement strand
TATTTGTGCAGAATGCAGGGTTGGTAGTAAAGATGTTTTCGTTATTGANCAAGGGGATATTCCAGACCATAAGACATCATGTGCAGTACATAAAGCAGAGGGAAGGAGGAAGGGGGGACATTTGGAGTGGTGTTTGTCTTCCCAAGTGATGGGCTTCTGCTGTCCTGGAGGTGCATGAACACCTGCCTGCCCAGGGGAAGCAGTGAATTCATTCCTTGTGCTTTGCTTAGAGCTGTAGTGTGTCAGCAGATTTGTCTGGGTGCTTCTGGCTGAGTTATTTTAAGTAGAGTGTACGTGTAAAAGAAAGTGGTTGAGATGCAGGGTCGTGGACATGTGTGTGGTAAGGAGGTGCTGCTTTGCATAAAAAGAGCTGGCTGACATCAGGTTTTTAGCAGGCAGGAGCCCCAGTTGGATGCAGAGGTTGTCTGTGTCATAAATGGTCTGGAGGCTTCCTGTGGCATTTGGGGTGGGGCAAACCCACAAGTCAGAGTGCTTTGGGGAATACCCACACAACCCCTGTGTGTGGCCAGGAAAGGTGGTTTTGAGTGCCAGGAGAGTTGCAATAATGTGACTGTGGGAACCACCCTAAAATGGGGGAGCTCCCAACAGTGAGCAGTGCTTAAATACCTGTGAGTTAAAAAAATTACTGTCAGGAACAGTTTGAATTGTGTGGCCTTGAGGGCTTATTTATGGCACATTTTGTACTACAGAAGTTGTACAAACTCAAAGCTTGTTAATTAAATTATGCCCCTCCTATTGACTAAACGAGCTGGTGATTGCAAAGTAATTTTTCTGTAAGATGCCTGAGTAAGGCTATGTCATAAAGCATATACTTGAGCAGCCAAAATGCATTTTTCAGGCCAGCTTTTAGGTTTTGAATGTCTGATTTAAGCTGCTGAATGCTTACATAATATTGATTTTAGCAGATATATTTATGCATTTAGCCTTTTGAATTGAGCTGAGATTTTGGTCATTCTCACTGCAAAACACAAGTTTCTTGGGAATAACTGTCAAAAATAGCTATTCTCAATAATCACTTCTAAGAGTTTTATCAGGAATTTGCTCAGTGCCTTGCTGCAGAGTGACTTAGACACTTAAGATCTGACCAGAATATTAATTTGGTCTTGAATATCAAAGCACAGAAAGGACAATACATTCAGACTACTTAGGGCTCCTTTTTGTTTTTTTTTAATGTTTCCATAGCTGTAGAAATGTTGGTGTTTTTTTGTGTGCCAGTTCTAAGAACAGACTCTTGGCTCCTCCATCTGGTTACTAACTACTATAGTGAAGTGGCTTGCTAAAAAGCTGCTCAAAAGGCAAAATATACTGTTGGGCAGTTTGTTGTGTTTTCTTTAATTTTTTTTTCACCCTGCTTGTCTTTATACATGACACAGAGCTGTGTCTTACATACTTCATCCATTTTCATAACGACTATACTTTGAAATAATGTAATTATCTGATTATATATATCCTCTTGCCAGGCTGACCTATCATTCAGGAAATATTCAGGTTTTATTCAAAATCTTATCAAGAGGAGATGCACTAATTTTTGAAGACTTAGTAATGAAAGCAGTGGGAGAAGCTGACACTGTTTATTATCTTGTGAAGACATTCAAAACCATCTTATATAATCATAAAACATCCCTCCCAAGAGCACTCTTGAGAGATTAATATGGAAGTTATGGTGCCTTAGGATAATAATATGCATTTTCAGTAACCGTCTTTGGAAGACTTCCTGTTAAGAAGAAAGACAATATTTTTTTTTTTATTTCATGTTTAAATAATATGAGAGGCATGAATACAGACTGGCATAAATAAAAAATGCTCATATTTTGGCCATTACTATGTAACTGAATGCCCACGTGGTCCTGGACCCGCTTAAGAAAAAAGCCTGCAGGCTGTTCTCCAACCCACTGTCATCCTTTGTCTTTCTCTGTGATTTTTGTAGGTTTATCAAATCTCTTGGGTCTTATTACTCAACATGCAGGTGCAAACATGCAGTAAACATTCCAGCTGCATATACTTAATCATAACTTACAGTCCTAGACAATTGCCTTGCAAAAGCCAAAAACCAAACTGAAAACACTCCCCCCACCCCAAAAAAAGAAATGGCTCATAAAATTTTCCACGATTTATGAAAGCAATCTGATAAAGACTTGAAGGGCAGGTTATTAATATTCTGTGCTAGCCACTTCATTCTATGAGGCATTGATTCAGTAAGCTTTAGTATATAATTAAAACTTGCAAGTTCAGAGGTAGTGGTAAAATCTGCTGTCTGCCAAACTACAATAAAATCATAATTACATTTAAGTAGTTTGGAATGACAGCTATTCTTGTCCTAGAAATAAGATCAGTGAGAAGTGTTTCTGTGCCAGAGGTCCTGCTATAACAGAGTCACAGTGGTCTTCCACTGCTCCACAAGTGCTGAAGTAGGACACAGTGATCTAGGGTAGAAGCTTTGTTCTAAAGCCATTGTTGTCTGAAATACCAGGGGAGCTGGCTGACTCCATGGACCCCAAAGTTTGCTGTCTCTGGGCATCTTGTTTCATCCTCTCATCCTGAAAAGGATGAGAGAAAATGCTGCTCCAGATCCAAACTGAAAGGCCACTGCTACCAAGCCTGAAAGGCTGAAGCCTGTTAGCTTTCATCAGGATCAGAGTGCTGACAAAGTGGCACACGAGTGCCACATGTGCCTGACATCAGCACAGATCTTTGTTCCTTTTTATGGAGCCTCAGCTGGCTACTGAACTCATTCCCACAAAATTGGAGATTAATGTGTAAAGTGTGGTGGCAGAACACATACTCTAACTTATTGACCTGACCTGTCACCTTCTCACATTAAAAAAATCTTAATAAAAGGTTTTATTCACTTTTACCTGTAAGAATTCAGGCTTTATTAAAAAAAAAAAAAAAGTAGTGCTATGGCAGATGGTACCTTTCTTATTTTAGAATCACATACTTTATTAATAATTTGTTAACTATACGGCTGATAGTCTGCTGTTTTATAGAATAAATTCTAGTGGATTTACTTATACTCTTTGAATTATTTTGTTCTCAAAATTGACTTTCTGGATGCATATAGCTTTAACCTAGACAGTTCAATTTTCATGGTGTTTTTTAGGAGGTGGGATGAAGCACAAATCAGGCCCAAGGAAGCTTATGAGGAATGTAGTTCATGTAGGAGTCATTGGACTGAAAATAAAGACTTTTTCAATGTTTAAGAAAACAAAGCTTTTCCACATATGTTTTCCATTTTTCTTTTATTTTTTTCCCTGAGGAGAGAATATGACAGAAGGAGCCTGAGCCCAAATACTGAACCTGCTATTTCCAGGGAAGGATTTTCTCAGATGTTGCAGCTGGTTGCTCTCTTTTTGGCAGGGCAGGTGATGCATGAGGGTGGGATGCTCAGTAATGTTGCACACACTGAGAACCTGACAAGGAGCAGGATGCCTGGTGGGTTTTCAGAGCCAGCAGCTGTGTGTTGGACACACTTCATGTCCTTTTCTAACAAGCACAACTGCTGTGTTTCTTAAAGCAGCTGTGCCAAGAAGTCTTTAACATATGCAAGCAGCACCCTTATTTTTATTCGTGCCCAAATCAAGCTCCTGCTAACAGTGATATTTTAACAGTAACTGCTCACATCCTTCAGGGTTGTGGCAGCCTGTGGCCTTCCTTTCTAGCTCCTTGGGCATACTTTTTGAATACACAGTCATTTACCACTTCAAAGTATCTTTGGATAAACTTTCATAAACCATCTGTCATCCTCAAATTGTAAGTGGTCTTTTCCCCTCACTGGGACACTCTACCTCACTTTGTGCATTCAGTCAACCTTTTTTTATTTTTGGACTCTGTTTTCACCTAGAGGAGTCAATTGGACACAATTCTTCATTTACTTTTTAAATTAATATTCATGTTAATGTACAAAAATCATATGAGATTCTGGCCCATGCAAGATGCCCCATAATGCGTAAACAGATTTTTTTTTTGAGAAAGGGAAGAGCAATTTATCTCAAAAGTTTTATGTAGGCATCTGGTTGGTGACACAGTTTTTGGGAGTGCTTTTTTTTGGGATCTGCCTGACATTTCATTCAGCTTGTGCCTTTTTTCTCTTTTCTTCTCCCCTTTACTATTTCTGGAATACACTCACAACTCCACCTCCCACTGACTGGCCCCAGCACTTGAGTTCACTAGCCTGATCTGTGTTGTGTGCTGTTCCTCACGTTCCATTTAACCATATAAATAAATAAATAAGTATATGGGGTTGAGGGTTTTTTGGTATCAAGTGCAACATCAACTATGCAAATCATAGAAAAAATATTCACCATTAGAAAAGTAACATATATGAAGAAACAATATCAAAACACCATAACAGGATTTCTAACACCATTATGTTTAATACCTAAATAACACAATGAAATGGCATGTGAAAGAAACACAAAATCCCTACCTCCTCCCCAGCCCCAAATCCCCTTCCTCTCAAGTCCAAAAGTTCTTTGAGATTTCTTTACTTCTCAGCCTGGGAAAATAACATCTTCTTTAGCACCTCTTCTTCCTTTTTTCCTGTTTATCTTGCCTCTTTGCTTCCTTTGAGAGTGCAATTCAGAGGAATCCCTGTCTTTTTTTAAACTTGTCCCTGCTGAAGGTGATGTTTTTCCCATTTGTTTTAAAGCACAGCTGGGAGCATTAATTCTAATGTAATCATCCTACCCAAGTTGGTATATGTTAGCACCTTACTGAAATGGATGATGAATAAGCAGAAAAAATTATTTAATATTAATGCATCTTGTCATCTTAATATTGAGCTTACAGAAATAATATGTAGACCTAAAATATTTTATAGTCAAAGTCAAAAATAGACTAGAGAGATTTGAATATATACAAATTATATTATATATGACGTGTTGTACTCATACTGACCTATTTGATCACTGAATCAGTGAAATTACACTTAGTGTAATTTTTACTTTCATTTCTAGTATTTTTCTGTGTTTTTATTTTCTCTAATTGGAGTGTTAGACTACTTAATTTATATTTAAAGTTTTAGAGATACAATTTGAAGCTCAAAGTCTTCATATATGTCCTCTCACTAATATTAATAGGTGAACTGACTGGAGAATCTTGCATTGTAATATGGAAATAATTTTGTGAGCTCTTTGTGGAAAATTCATTATCTAGAAGTTATACATCCCTAGTGTTTCTATGGAAACACACTTTCACCTTATGCTAATGAAATACAAATTATGGGAAAATAAAATCTTTAATAGAAGAGTACTAGGAAAATATTTTTTTGCAGACTGTAAAATTTTAATGCAGATAAACCTCCAGTCTCTCAAAACAACTGCCAGTCCAAATCCAGAAATTGGTCAGGTTCATCCTGTTCAATGCTGAATTCCAGAAGCTGGATGGGTTACCATGAGGGTAGACCAAATATGCTGTTTACTGGCAATGATGTCTCAAAATGTTGTTTTTTTTTTTTTTAAAAAAGATGCCTGTGTCTAGGCATCTGGACTCAGCAAGCACGCTATGCATGTTTCCTATTTCAAATACTGTGGTTTGGGTTTTTTGCCCTATATGACACAATGCATTTATCCACTGAGATAATTTTATTCTTCCCAGCACTGTGGAGTAGGAGGTAAAAGCTGGTAGGACTACTCTTGTAATAAAGAGATGTTGGGTTTATTCCCAGTTTTACCACAGCAGTAAAGCTCCAATCCATTTTCTTACAATGGATGACAAAATTCCTTCTGACATTTGTGTCCATTGCACCGCCTCTTTCAGGATCTCTGGGTCCTTTTTGGTCCAGACCCACTGGAGGGTGAGTGTGGGGTGGCTCTGAAATGCCTGGTGGGCAGGCAGTGGGGAGCAGAAAGAGCAGCATCCCACTGCTCTTTATTCACTGCAGTGAATGAAGCCCACGATGGGTTCACCTGTGCTCCCAAACAGAAGCTGCTGCTTGGGTTCTGTGCTGTGGGTCTGATGTTGGGGGACTCTGCACCAAGGGAGGGCAGGTGGGATCCACCTCTGCTGGGCAGAGGCTGTCCCAGGCACTCCTGGCTAAGGAGGCACTCCTGTCACACATATTTGCAGCCCAGTGGTCCAAGTGTCCTAAAAAACCTTTCCCAAAATATTCTTGGTCCTGAAAGCAAGTGGTGGGGAGGGTGAAGGTCTGTTGATGGCATTTTTTGGAATTGATGGTTGACTTCTGTTGTTTGGTTGCTTGCCTTTTTTTCTTTTTTTTTTTTTAATTAATGATGTCCTCTGTGGGCAGGACAGAAAGAAAAGGTTTAGTTTAAAAAGTGTTTTTATTTTGGCTAATCCTTCCTCTTATCACAACACAAAAACCCCATATCGATCCGACAGTATCGAAGAATGTTGTTTTCTTAATCTATTTTTGTAGACATGCTGTGTCTGACTCTCTTAGAGTAAGAATTTACTCAGATTTTATTAGCCTTGCTTTTTTTCATGTGACTGGTTTTATCAGGCTTGAGCCCTTTGCAGTCACATAGGTAAGAAGCAAATATGATCTGTAGCTTATTTAACTATTGCTCAATTACACCATTCTTTTTATCTAGAAGTGGACAAGGAAATCTGCCCCAAAAATATGAAACAAACAGTCGTTGGTAGCCTCAGAGAGTTGCCTTTTTTGATAAGAGTACTGAGCCAGAAATTTTCTGCCAATTCAGCCCCCTGCTGCCACCCACAGCCAGCTGTGTTTAGGAGCTCTTCAGCTGACAATAATCAGAAAGGAGGTGAAGGATTTTTTTGTGTTAGGAACACAAAGAAGTTGTGAAAAATCAAAGTGGAAATGGATTCAGAAGAAATATCCAAATTATAAAAGAAAAAATCTAAAACCTAACAAAGCATTGGTTTATGGTGTCTGGTTTTTTTTCCAAGTTTAGAGTAGTAGCAAGAGCAGTTGTGTTTCTCCTGATCTTCTCTGTGTGCTGTAGGTTGCAGAGTACTTAGGCTGAGAGTTTAAATCACTGGAAAATAGATTTGAGTGATTGCTTGGGGTGTTGGATAAAGCAGCTGCTGAAAGCAAAGTGTTACTGGTGCTGTGTGTGTTCACTGATCTTTGGGCCACCAGTGAGGCCTTTCAGTCCCATTCCAGCTGAAATGGAGCTGTGATGAAGTGCTGCACATTCAAGGACAAGCTGCTGTCCCTGAAATGCCTTTTGCAGGGATCAAAATAGATGGATTAAGTTGAAATGGATTTATGTATATATTCACATCTATGGTACATTACAGCAAATGATTGGTGACACACCCTACCCCAAAACAACTTGATGTGTCACAGGATTGAAGCTAACTTGTGTGTAGAGTAGGATCCTTTAACATTTGTGGAAGAGGGGAAGCATTCGTCTTCACAATTGCAAAAGTTTTTCTCTCCTCTTGCAGCACAACATTAAATGTTTATTCTGCATCCATTAGAATTAAAACTTGCACAGGTCAGTCTGGCTTGACCTCATCTCATAGGGGTGGGAGGGCAGAGCTCCACAGGGGCTGAACTCTGGTGTGTTTGTGACAGAACTGTGACATTTCGTGGGCAGTTAACAGCTGTCTCCATGGCACACCTGTCTGTTATGAAGCCTCATGTGACTGAGGAATGCAACAAGAAAATGAAAGTGGAGGAAGAGTGCTTCAGCAGCTTGTCCAAGACAGACACGTTGTGTCAGAATGTGGCTCAGCAGCATTCCCAGCTTTTAGCCCAAAGGTCTGTACAGTTTTCCTCCTGGCACCCACTTTGATCATAATCTGAGGTCTTATTTCTGCTCTTGTAAATGCCCCTGTTCTTGCTCCACTCGTGGGCATGTATGTTCAGAACAACACAACAAGGGCATAATGGGAATTTACTCCAAATACTGACTAGATTGGTTCATGTGTCAAGGGACAGGGGCCAGGGATGGCAAGGAATACCTTGGCAGAGCATGTCAATATAATTCTAGCAGGAATGTGTCTCACTTGACCATATTAAACTACTCTGGTTCACCCAATATTATATTCTGCTTTGACCTTTGACTTTCCCCCATTAGAACTTTAATAGGTTGGCTGACTAATTAAAGACATTTCAACCTGTGGCAAAGAGGAAGGGTTGTAAGCATCTACTCTTGGCCTGAAAATGGTTAGTGTGACGAGAATGCATGGGCTGTATGATTACCATACTAACTGAACCACAGCAATGTGCTTGTACAATCTGGAATGACAAAATCTTTGACATGGCTGGCTCTTTGACACCTCTGCCTCCCTGCAAAGCCAATATGGCATCATTCATTGATATAGTGAGGTTTGACTTGGTGGTTTTGGGGGATTTTTGGAAAGATGTTTTCTGGTCTATTTGTTTTTTTTTGTTTGTTTCTTTGTATGTTTCTGTTTTGTTTTGGTACCCAACTTGATTTGTGAGGGATCTGTCAAGGTCACCTGATTAAACCTCCTCCATCAAATAATGAGATTTTGCACATTATTTATAGTCAAAAATGTATTTTGAAAATACATGTATCTGCATGTGTGGAGTGTTTGTCTGTGATTTGGATTTGAATCTGTGATGCTGCCTGGTCTTCATAAGTCTGTTTTTTAATGGATGTCTTTGTCATGTTTTCTATCAGTGTAAATCACTGTTTCCTTTGCAGGGTACATATGGATGTGTACTGGCTAGTCAGGTTGTCAGGTTTGAAGGATTTACTCAAGTTGTGCTAGGACAGGTTTATATTGGATCTTAGGAAAACATTTTCACTGAAATGGTTGCCAAACATTGGAAGAGGCTGCCCATGGAGGTAAGGGATTGAGTGACCGTCCCTAGAGGCATTTAAAAGACAAGCAGATATGGCACTCAGGGACATGGTTTAGTGGTGGACTTGGCAGTGCTGTGTTAGCAGTTGGACTTGATGATCCTAGAGGTATTTTCAAACCTAAATGATTCAATAATTCTATTATATTAATAAGTGAAAGCTAAAGGTGCAAGAAAATCCATTGAGCAAAGGGGCATTTGGAAAAGAGGGAGAGGTACAAATTTCTGAAGAATGTCAGGCATGGGCATGAAGAGGGGTACACAACAGTTATCCAAGGGCTGAGTTAAACAGTTGTGCTTTTTGGTGATTATGTACACCAGCTCCCAATGTTGACCCTTTAGAAGTCTGCATTTCATCTGATCTGTCTCTGTGCTTAAATGTTTGGAGGAAGAATTACCAGTGGTTTGTCATTAGGAGATGAGGCCAGAGGGGAATTTTAGAAGGGTGTCACTAGATTTCAGAGACCCACATTGATACATCATTCCTACATTTGGTTTCAGGGGACATGGGAATTGTATAAACCTTCACTTACACCTTTTCTTCCCACCAGCGTACACCCTTGTCTTCCTGATATTTGGGGTTATACATTTGCCTCATCTCCAGCTACTCACCTGTCCAAATGAAGAATTAATGTGACACGAACACAACAGAATTGTGCATGAAAATAAATTAATGTCCCTCAAGCACTAATTTATTTGTACTACACAGTTTCTAGTCATGTACAGAGCTTAAACTAATTTATTCTGCCTGCTTTTTTATATCTAGCATTTAATGACAAAGACCACATTTTATTGCCAGCATTGTAATACAAGAATTAATAAATATGCAAAGTGATCTGCTATTGCTCAGAGTCATGAGTAATGAACATCTTGTATATCACACTGCGATGGCTGTTCTTGTTTATCTGTCTTTGGCTGCTGTACTACTGAGATTATTTTTTGTTATCCTTGCTTTGTAATTTATATTTTTGCCTCTTTTAGGAGTTCTTTCCTGTAAGAACTGCTGCGAATGTCTCACTATCTTAATATGAGTTACAGTGCATTAAATCTCCTCATTATTTTAAGATGTTTTGCATAGACGCTTGGTAACAAAATAGATCTCATGCGTTAGTGGAGAGCAAGTTTTTGGATATGGAACAGCATGTTCAAAGCTGGACAGAAATAAAAACCTGACTAGAGATGGCCGAAGGTTGACTCAAGAAGCATCAAGGTCCTGTCCGGTTGTAGTCAGGTTACTTCTTAAGCTGATTCTTACAAAAACTAGTAAATAGCAAATATGTTTTCAAAGCACAATTTTAACTGTTCTCTACAGGATCTTTGATTGATCCTGAAAGCCTGATTTTCAGAGTAGAAAGTATCTTACTAATAAAGATTCTCTTTATAAAGCACAAAGGTATTTTCTCAATGTGATTTGAATTTCTTTACCACCCCACTTGAACAATTTTTCCAGGATGTATCAGAGGCTGCATAGTGTTCTCAAGTACTTTGTCAGGTTTTTTTCCCCTTAACTGACAAAATAATATTTAGAGTGAAGCCTTGAGATCATGCAGACTGTTCAGTCTGCGCAGTCTATGTTGTCCAGGGACTGACTTCAAACAAAAAAATTTCACTTTCAGTTTAATTGTCATGTGTATAATCTGCTTTTTTTATGTGGATCTTTTTATACATTATTACTCCTTTCCCCTATTGCTATGTATCTGAAAGCAGTCTTTGGTGTGATGGTTCCTTAAATGCTTAGTAAATTTGGTAAACAGAAAATCTGTGCATAATTTCTTTGGTTTTTTAAAGACTGTAAGACATTTAAAAAGAGATATTTTTATTTACCACTACAGTTGTGCAAACTGAAAGATAATACTGGCTTTGCAGCAAACAACAAAGTTGCTCAGGTATATGTAAAACCTTCCTTACCTTAGAAACTGAATTGGGTCAGCAAAAAAATTATCTCTGACAGGATTCCCTTATGACTTCAGGCTGCTGGAGCCTTTGGGTACTGGGAAATGAATATCTGGACTCTGGCAGGGAAGGCAGGATTTGGGAGTGACTGGCTGTAAGGGGAGGGAGAACACAAGCAGGTGGCCTGAGGAGGCATTCCTGTATTATTTTAAATTTCCTTTTCTTTAATTTTACATAACAGAATTGGATGCCAGGAACAGGAATTTTGCCTGAAGGTCTCAACAGCTTTTTTACTAACCAGTTGAGGTTTATCCAGTTTTCATCTGTACGGATAATGTCATCTTTAATAGTCAGGAATTTAAGCCTTACCTCTGGAGGAGGTCTGATGCCAAAATTCCCGGGGGATGGGATGGGAAGAAGGCAGTGTAAGGATATTTAACAGTGAGTGGTGGCCTCAGTTAGAGGGTGCCCAGCCATGGATGAGCTGTGCTGCTGGCAGGAGAGCTGCAAGTGGAGGTGCCTGCTCAGCCAGGGCCAAAGTTGTTGAGATTTCCTCTCTGAAACTCTGAGTTACCAGGACCTGCACTGGCAGAACGAGGGGCAGTGGTGCCCCCACAGCCAGGGAGGTGGCACAGACAGGCAAACGTGGGCTCACCTCTTCCCAGCTGCTCCCTGCCCCTTCCACACTGAAACCTCTGCCACCTTGCCAGAGGCTTTAGGCAGGAAGAGAAATTCTATTTGGTATTAGTGGGGAAGAAGTCCCATGAGGGGTGGCCCAGATCTGGAACAGGAACCCAGAGGCTGTGGAAATTCCATCCTTGGAGAGATTCAAATACACCTTGATGCAGCCATGAACAGCCTGGCTTAACCTTGCTGGTGGCTCTGCTTTGAGCAAATGCTGGACCAGAGAGCTGCCAGAAACCTCTTCCAGCTTGTGTTATTTTGTGGTTCTGTGACTTGGCAATTTCTGACTGCCAACGGCTGGTCTGTCACTGATTCCCTGCCTAAGGCTTTCTTTCAGAGGAAAAAGATTTTTGAATCTTCTCTAGTCAGATGTCCAGCCCTTCTAAGAACAACGCCAGTATTTGGTCACTTTGCACAGTGCTGCTTTTGTTTGTATGCATTTTTTTGTCTATGGAGAATCTTTGAAATTCCCTTCTCTGGGTGTTTTACTTTTTTGTCTAGCATACAGGAACTCTACAGCTCTGCTCAAGACATCTGTGGCTGACTGCTGGATTAAACCACTTTGTTCTATTGATCACTTTCCTGGGATAAACCTGTTGAAAGACAGGAAGGATCGCTGACATTGTTGAGTCCTTCATCACCTGCCACGTGGTGAATGGGGCTGCATGGACCTCCTACACCACATGCATCTGGTTTGAGACCTTCTGTAAGTAGAAGGCAAGTGTCTGCAGCAATGCAAAAAGATGAAAGATGGTCCTCAATTTTTCGATGTCCTGGAAGTTGAAAATAAAATTAATTACGTTTTGTTAAAAAGCAATTTCTGAAACAAGATAGTGAGTCTTCATTAGAATGAAACTAATACATAGGAACTAAAAACTGGATGAAAATGTAACTAGAACACGATTGTCAAATTCATGTGATGTTTGCCATGAAATACCAGTAGAGTTCAGAGATGAAGCTGCAGAGTTACTTACTGTATTATATAACACAGTCCTGGTGTCAATGCAAAGGAATAGTAAGGAGTAAAAGTGACATCACTAAAAAAAAGTCACATGGCATCTAAGGTAGTAAATTTTCTATTCATACCAGGCAAATTAGGGTTTGGGGAAAACAACAATAACCAAAACAAACCCGAACAAATGAAAAGCCAAAAAAGCTAAAAAACACCCCCTAACCAACCAACCAAAACAAAACAAAACAAACCCTAATAAAAACAAAAGCCTTCCAAAAATCTCACCCCAGAAAAAATGTGAAAACATATGGATGCATTGTTAGGCATATAGAGGAACAGATAGTATGGCAATTGTAAAAGAAGCAATGTGTTGCAAATCTGTTAATTTGGTGAAGAATGTTACTAAGATTCAGTTGATTTATATTTGCATACTCAATTTTTATGTCTGTATCTAGGCCTTCAAAAAGCATTTCACTGATGTTTCTTATCTCTCTTTTAGAACCCAAAATTTATCATGGCATAAAGAAGAAAGTCCTTTCCTGGATTAGTAGCTATTTAATGGATAGAACATTAGTGGAGAGAAGGTATCAAAGACACCACACAGGGATCCTGTGCTGTTCTGTTGGTGTCCTGAGAAAAAGATGAAAAGTGAGGTGGCAAAACCTGATGATGAGAGAAAAATTATTCAGCATAGTCAAATGGGGATCCAGCTGTGAAAAAGGAGTCTTACACTAGTGACTGGGCAATAAAATAACAGAGAAAATTCAGTGTTGATTAAAGCCATTTGAGCTTTCTGGGAAAAATAACCCTAAATATACATACACAGCAAATATCTCTAAATTACTGCTCACTATTACAGGAAGGAGTCTGGGAGTGATTTCAGCTCATGCTCAGAAAACATCACCACAGTACTCAATTGTGATCAAAAATGCAAAGTCAGGTGGTAGAATGTACTAGGAAAAGAGTAAGGAAGTCAGCAGGAAACATGTTTATGCCACCATTCAAATTCACAGCGCACCTGCATCTTGAACAATACATGCAACTTCACACTTGCTCCCTTTCAGGTTTCAGAGGAAATGAAAAGCAATAAAGAATGACAGCAAGGGTGATGGGGAGCTTCTGTGTAAGGAGAGACTAAATAGATTAGAACCCTTGCCCTGAAAAATGTGCCAGAAGGCAGATATGATATAGTGTCATGTATGTCTTAGAGGAGATGGGTAGAGAATACTATTCCCAGAACACAGTAACAAGGGAATAGCAGATAAAGCACTCAAATATCAAGTTGAAAACAAAGGCAAAGAATAATTTTTTCCACACAACTCCCATTGCATGTCTACAGGATGCTGTGGATGCCAGTAGCTTAGTTGTGTTCAAAGAGCTGTAAAACATGGCAGTGGAAGGAAATTGCTGGTAGGCTGCTGTAGAGAGTAGACACAGCTGCTGGTTTCCATGTTGGAGGGTATGAAAGAGTGTTTCACTGCACACTGCTACTACCCATTGTCCATGCAAAGATTGGGAAAGATAACTGCTCTTATTCTGTATTGAAAATGGGTTCTGGGCTTATTCAGTCTGTTGGAGATCACACATTGCTGCTACAAGAACTTTTGTATTATCATAAATCCACCACCAAATCAACACTGAGTCGATGCAAGCTTTGCACTGATTTCAAAGTGTTCTGCATTGGAGTATCAGGTGAAGTCTCAGTTCTCTTACAGGTATTGCCAGAACTGATGGGTTTCCTGAGGGGCAGCGTTTCACATAGGTTCCTAATATTTCTGAAGAATAAGAAGTATGTGTCCATTAAAGTAGCTGAGTGTAAACCATGAGGTTTTATGGGTTGGGAATAATAGATTGTATATTTCAAAGGAAATGGAAATGTCTTTCAGAAGCTGCAATTACTGCAGATGCATTCTTCAGGATAGTTTCATTTCTTTCATCCACTGTCAAAAACACTTTGTCAAGAGCATCCTCATAAGTTAATGTTCTCTTAAACAATTTAGATCTCTGGCTGAGCAAAGGTAGAACAGCAGTTCTTGACTCAGAAGTCTGTAAATCCATCTTTTTCAGATGATTTTAAATAGACAACTTCTAAAAGCTGATGGGAAAAATATTATGGGCCAAAGAGAGGCTAGTCTTCACCTAAGGTATGCTTAATATGCTATAAGAATAGTTTGACTTATTTAGACTTTGCTCCTTGCCAGGTTTCATTACAGCCTTCATGTATGCAGGAAAATAACTGGGACTTCTGGGCTAGCATCTCTTGTGCCTCAGATGGATGAGATACAGGAGGATGTAGGATTATAGCCATCTTTCCTAAGGCCTGCAGTCAGCTGGGAAAACACAGCTGGGAATTCTGCTCCCTGCTGGGTCCCAGAACTGCCCTTGCTGTGCTCCTGTTGGGCACTGGAATGATTTCAGAGGTAGCTTTGTTTTGTTCTCAGCAGTAGGAAATGTCTTCAGCTCATAATCGTGCCTCACACCTAAAGAGGGTGAGCCATGTTTGTCTAAGTTGTGAAACTGTTCTGTTTGGGAAAATTAGCAAATCTTAGTTTGTAACTAAGTGTATTAAAGCCACTTTGACTATAAATGGTTTATCTGGGCTAGAAGCCATCCTCTATTATAGACTTGACAGGAACAGTGAAGGATAATAACACAAAAGAAAGATTATTGACCAAATATCCTTGGCTCAAATACTATCTTAAAATATTTTCTTTGTAACGATAAGTGTACATGTTTAGTATAATAACCTAGTTACAACAAGCTAAACCAGTCATTTATAGTATACCAAAATAGATAATGGAACTTCAAGAAAACACAATATCTGTATTTTTTTCAGTAGTGTGTGTAGCTTCTACAGTTCTAGATAAATTTGTCATCCAAGTTAGGCAGCTGTAATCAAAGATTTACTCAAAGTTAGAATGTCACATTGTACTGAATCATGAAGACCTAACTTCCACTAATCCCTAATGTAGAAAATGCAGACTTTACACACAGAACTGCTAAAAAGATTTGTAAAAATGGCTTTGGATGCTTTAGTATTGTTTTCAAGTCTTTTCGTTCCCCCCATTTCTTTTCTATTATATAAGAAAACTCAAACTACAATTATTACAAGGCATACTTCCTAATGTTAGGTAACTGATTAAACAAACAATGTGGATCAAAGGAAATTCAGTAATTATGCATCTAAGTCTACATCTAAGTTTTAAAACCCCCATGTTTTGAAGTGATGAATTATTCACAAGTCAAGATGAAATGGGGAATATTCCAACTTGTGCTTTTGAAGTGTCATCATAATAATCTAGGCCACTTTATGCACATCTATAGTCTTTTCATCTCTGGAGATCTCTTCAAGATGGTGGGTTGATGTCACTGAATTTCTGTTGGCAGAGAGTCAAGAAACAAGTATTTTAAAACTTACAGTTTATTACTATTGTGATTCAATTAATATTCAGGATTCCTAAGGGAGCTGTAAATTGTATGATCTTTTTTTTTTCCATATTTTGTGACTTCCATAGATTTTTTTTTCCTCCCCTCCAGTTATTTTATTTATGCATATTTGTTAGATGATTTTTTAATTACATATCCTTATCCTTAGATATTAATTTTAACCTTTGCTGCCCTGCCCCCATTCTCCACCATCCCAGTCAGGCAGCTTCACTGTAATTCTGTTATTTAGAACATGCATAATTCATCAGCTGGGTCCAAGCTAAAAAATGAACACTTAGAAAAAATAATTCAGAGAAATCATTTCCAGATGCAACTTTTTCAATTGCTCCTTATTTTTTTAAGATTAAACAAAAAATAAGAAAGAAAGAGAGCAGGCTTGATTCTTTGATTCCAGCGTTATAATTTGTGTCTACTTCCAAACTTTGATGGTCTTTTTTTCAAGAATGAGTTATGTTTTCATTCAAAATGCTTTTGAGGATACTCTTCATGGTTTTGCTACACTTGTCTCTTACCCGGCAAGTGCAATAGTAACAGTAGAGCAATGTCATTTAAATGGGGGTGCCTTTACCCTAAGAAAGTCCATGAATGACCTGTGTGCTTGCTGAATTTCAAACTGTAAAAAATATGTAACAGGAGGCTGGTGTTGATGCACACACTGATGCTGGGTGAGAAGGGCAATATTGGGAGTTGGTTTATATTGTGACCTACCACTCAGACTGAGATCTGATCTGACTCTAGTGCCCAGCTCCTCTGGTCTAGCAGGTTGAAAGACTCATTTCAACCCTTTGACAAGCCTCTTCCTTCGTGCCATCACAGTCTCCTCATTCCTGCCCTAGAAATCAGGTGTATCCCAAAATTCATCCTAGCTTTTTCCTCTTTCTCAGAGCTCCTCTCCCCACAAGGTCAGCCTTCCTCAGATCCTTCTCTTTGGAGCCTTTACCATGAATACACTCAATTAGACATCTTTACTGAGTTTTCACATATTGACAAAACCAAATACTAGATTTCTTTTTTTTCTCTTTAAAATGAAGACATACTAGATGATGGGGCACAACTGTGCTAGGTTGGATAGGAAGGCTACAGGAAGAGTGCTGTAGTTGGTGGCCTTCCCATCTGGGTGCTTTACCACATCATGAGATTTGGATCTTCCATCACCAACTTCTCCCTTGCTTCTTTCTGGTGCTGTGTTAGAGATAAAACCTTCAGAGTCCCTTGATTTTTGCACATACTTTAATGATAGTATCTCATCCATAAACATTGCAGTGTGATGTTACGATATGCTAATGACCTCCTGCACAAATTGCTGGTGTGACCATTCAAAGAAAGTGAAGTACACTGAGCTGAGCAGCTCCTTTCAATATGAGAATGAACCTGCTGTACCAGTCATCTACATAAAGAGTAAAATAAGAACCTCAGATCTGCTATAATAAATGAGCTGTGTATAAAGGAGCCCTTTACGATTCAGATGTTTCCTGTGTACTTATAAAAACGAAATGAACCTTTAATAATTCTCAGTCAAAATACTTATTTATGTCTTTCCTCCAAATTCTTCATCAACATTTCATACACAGTTCAATAATATGATTTAATTTTCTGGCTAATAGAAATCTTAATAATTCTGTACATGAAGAAGTGTCCTTGAGCGAGTCCTCTTGCTTGCACTGAATATTTCTGTACAACCCAGACAGTTTTTGTCCAGATGAAGCATGTATCATTACTTCTTAGGGAGTGGAATAAATTCTATTTCCACAGTGCAGGTCTTCCTACTACAAACTGTGACTAGCCTCAGAAGTACATGGAGCTGCTGAAAGTATTCCTTGTAAATCCCTTCCTATAAGTTTGATGAAAAGATCAAAGGAGGATGCCATGAAGGAGAAACACCTCCTCCCTTGCCAAAGGCATAGTCATATAAAATAACTTTAGGGTGAGAGAATAACTACTGGGTGCTAAATCTGTTCAGTACTGAGGCTCCTTGGTACACAGCATAGACTTTGTCAGGAGACACACAGCAGAAAACCAGCCAAAAGCACACATTGACTGCCTGAGGTTTGCCAGCTGCTGATAGAGCTGCAAGGATGACTACAAGTTTGCTTGTAGCAACAACCCCATTGTTGCTTTCAGGGCAGTGGGTGAGAGCTAAGTTACTTGGCTGTTAACATCACTAGATCTCTGATTGCTTCAATCTTTGCTTCAATTGTATTGTGTTAATTATTTCTACAATAAAAATTTCATTTTTTCTGAAGAAATATGCTAAATGTCCTGAGTGCATTGCAAAGAGCTCATAGCTCCAAACATGATCACAACTTTGATGAGAGGCAAATTTTCTTCTTAAATGCATCAGAATTGAAGTGCCTGAACTGTATGTGGTTTGCCTGGACAGAAAGAAGGGTTCAGTTTTATGGTTTGCAAACCTGCTTGGCACAGGCCAGACGGTGCTGGAACAGTGCAGTCTGTGTGGTCCCTGGGGAAGTGAGCACATAGGTGGATTGCCCTGTCATAACAAAACATTTGCTGGAGCTGTTTATGCTAGTTTATGTCAGATTACTTGGACAGTCAAGTTGAAAATTTTGTTTTGTCAAATGTTCCAGTTCCTGTCTATGCAAGTAGAGTTCAGCATTACCTGAATTTGTAGGTTTGCTACAAACTGGACTCATCTGTATTTCTGTGCCAAATTATCTCATAACACTCTCAGCTACTTCCTTGCGTGGGATGACTCACTTCATGAATTTAACAGTTTATGACTACATGTATCTTTTGACTACAAGCCAGTCAACAGAATAATCCAAATCTATTCAAAACAATTGAAGGCTAAGAGCTCTAGTAATTAGAGATGATCTACAGGTTTCTACATAAAAAACAATAAGGACACAAATATGCTTTACACTTCACAGTCTATCCATCTGAACTTTTGACAGGGACAAATGCTTTTCTTGCTGTATGAAATTTAGAGATGACTTTAAAATACAGTGTATACAGCTGCTATGGCCTGGGAGGAATAATGGCTCAAAAGACAGCAGCTTTTTGTAAGACAAAAGTCTTTCTCACACAGAAAGACAGACTGTCT